>JAMKCH010003875.1:0-37125 GCA_023653785.1 Ophioderma brevispina
GGATGTTTTCTTTCCCTAACGACATAAAAAAAAAACATAAAAGTCACATCAGCAATTTTGATTTTTGGCCAGCTTTGAGGTGATTCTGGCCATGTGCGTCGGTCTTTTTATGACAAGTTGTCGGCCACTATGTTGCAATGGCGCTGGGCCACAACACAAAAATTCTGTGGTTTTTGCTTTGAGAGAGAAAGAGAGAAATCAAAGCTAAAATGTTAATAATGCCTCAGTATCAGTGAATAGGTGATTTTTTTTTAAGATTGATTCACTTTCTTTAATTGTTTTTTAACATGATGATGAAGTTCCAAGTAATTGAGTGAAATCTTCACGAAAAAGATAATCAACATCCTTTTATTTACGGTCATTTCCTGCCGTAAAGTTACTGAATTTCCTTCTTTTAGTAAATTAGCGTTTTTCATTAAATGCCATAATTGCTGTTTGATACTCTGAAAAAATGTACTTATATCTACATGAAAAGTGTACATATAAATGTGATTTTTTCGATATTCCTGGGTTTACACGAGGCCCAAAATAATAAGGATAAGGATCGTCATTTACTTACTGCCGAAAATTCGGTAAAATGACATTGATATTTCCTTTAAACGAACGTTAAGATAATATTAATCATGTCTTATGCATTTAACCTCTCTATAAGACCTAATAGGTAAAATGTTATTGGAAAACAAAAATACTCTTGTCATCTGAGATGTATTCATTAGAAATTTCGAGTCCTGATCATTGAAATTTGTGGTCTGACATAGAAATGATAAAGAAAACATCTTTCGATACAAATTGAAAAAAATGTGTGTGTTGAAAAACTCAGGAGAGAGAAGAAGCTGCTTATTTTCGGAAAAAGAAGGATATTTAGTTATTGATGGCTCGTTTATAAGTAGCAATATAATCTTTGACTCAAGTTTGTTTAATAATGCATTAAATTCTGTGAACAGCACCATAGGATTTCTTTGGAAACAGGTAAAGGGCTAAAGCGTGCTTGCTATCTACGGAAGATCGCCACATGACGCAGGGGGTTTTACGCGCGCGGACAGTAGGACGCCAAAGTCCACCAATTTTGGCAGGAAATATCTGCTTGGGATGTGCGCGCAGCTAACGTGACCCAATCACCTTAATTCACTAAACACATCTTTTACAGTGTGTTAACATCTCCGAAAACTGCACTTGTCTCATGACAATTGCGTGCGACCAACCTGACCCACTCATTATAGTTCATGTTATAGCCCATACCAACCACAATTTGACTATAACGTCATGTGTTTGGCACTAGAACACTCTTTTAGAAGACATTTTTCAATCGCAGATGGTATAAAATTCGAGTGGATAAAAAACACAACATTGCAAGTTATCCAAGCATAATGTGCAGCAAGCAAATGATTAGCAAATATCGTTGCGTCCCCATTGCACAAGTTGGTGGTTTAGGTTGTACAGGTTGCTCATTTCGGCAGTACAAGTCTTTGGTTTTTCCCATAAATTAATTCCTAGCAGCGAGAAAACAAACTTTTGATTGGATGACAGCCACCGCATCACCGTGGGATAATTTCTCAGTTCATTAACACTTAATGGATGATCTGACCCATGGTCATGAGAGTACATTAATGTTACAATGGTTCCAGATAACACAAGCGTTGTTTGTAATCTGGTGTAATAGACTTGTAATGGGGGTTGTGTTTAAAATATTTAGGATCTATTTGCAATTGGATAAACTACCCACAATGTTTTCCACATTGCTGAACCGTCATAAAAGGAATTGCTGCTATGGACATCCTTGTGACAACTGTAGTTGTCTGAAATACTTATTATTTACTTACTCTTAGAACCATGAAGAAATACCTCAAGCTCATACGGTATAAATTAAATAAATGAATACTACACTGCTATTTTGTAAATTATGATGCCAGGGGACATGCGTATTTCTCGGAAATTGGGCAAATTGGCCAAAGTACATTGTGAAAGTGCCCGGGGACACTCACCTATGAAATGGGTGAAATTAATATGGGTGTAAGGCTGGCATTTCCAATTAATCCAGGAGTATTCGGTGACAGGGACTACAAAATAAGGGTCTTTGAGTGAGGGACGGCCAAATTACCCAAATAGGGTGTTTCCATAAATGAAAAATTTGCAAATTTTCAAAAAATGGGGTCTCTGAGTATTTAGACTAACACCTGGCTTAAGCGATTGTTGTCTTTTTTAAAATTACGATTCTTGTTTTAACTTGTTTTTATCATGTTCCGGCCATAGCCAAGTTTACTCGCAAATTTTTGCCATGAAAAATAGCGCATGTACTATTATGCCCACAGTTCTTTCTGCCATTCGGCTCCACAAATTCCACCATAATTGCAATTAATTGTGGCGAGAGTAATAGTAATGTATTTTTTTGGATGTTTTTTACGATCATTTTGTGTTCCATTTACTCAATTGTATCTATGCATAAATAATAATTGTGTATTAAGGCCAGAAAAAAACATTTTTCTCAGACGCGCGCCTGAGGTTTTAAAATTTGTTTTTGACCGGCCAATATTTTTTTTTAGTTTTATAACTTCACTTTAAATTTTTGTTCTACACATTTCAGTAAAAATGAAATTGGCCGCGAAAAATGCCTTAAAAAAAAAACCAGAAAAAACCCGCTTCGCATTAGCCATTTTTTCTAAAGAAAACCATTTCGCAGTGCAGTTTTTCACATTTCGTCTTTTTTTGGCCTTATCATTCTCCCCTCTTCTTCCTTATTCATTATTCATCACCTTATTCATCATTGTTGTTCAGCCATCATTTTTCATCAGTAAATTTTGGGCTTAGGGTTAGGTTTTGAGGGTACTCTTTAAGTGACAGGAGGAGATTATTTTTAGGTACAATTTCTCTCACATTTCACTGGTCGGGTTTGTAGAGCACCTACCGAGACCCTTTCGAAGGTTTATTGGACAAACCATGGCAAACAGAAAACCGCAACCTTTGTTTTTGGACTTGCCTGCTTATCGTAAATCGTTCCCCATAGAAAACCATGCTTTGACTTTCTGTCCGTGCAGACGAAACTACTAATCACTCAATCGTATTAACATAAGACGGTGTTATTCGCCCTTATTCACTTCAGGTGTGATCTAATACATTGGTAGCCATTCCAATATGTAAAAACCGAGTTCGAGAAAAATTGGGGGGCGCTTTCTTTCTGGAATCTCCTCATGTCTCTTAATAAATGCAAAGAAGCAAACTCCCTCTCTTATAGTGATAAGACCGACCAGATTGAATATTAGACCCTCTCGAGATTGGAATTCAAATTTTGCTTTCCTCTTGATATATGATTTATAAGAGCTTCGCTTCGCGCTCGCTTATAAATTCGGAAGTGGATTAAAAACCACAACATGCAAGTTACCCAAACATATGTGCAGCAAGCAAAGATTAGCAGAAATCAGTGCCAGTCATGCCACAGAGTTGGGTGGTTATGGTGGTAAAGGTTGTATATGTATCCAGTACAATGTCTTCTGGTTCCATTAAATTAATTTCCCTAAGCAGCTAGAAACAAAAACTTTTGATTGGATGCTAGCCAACCCATCACAGGGATTAATTTTAGAGAGTTCATTTACACGTAATGGATGATCGGACCCATGGTCATGAGGAGTACATTAATGTATCAATGCAGAAACACAAGCCGTGTTTGTAATCTCGGTGTTGTTTGTAATAGACTTGTAATGGGCTTGTGGTTAAAAATATTTAGGATCTATTGATTGATAAACTACCACAATGTTTAAAATTGCTGAACAGTCATAACAAGATTTGCTGCTATGGAAATACTGTGACAAACTGTATAGTTGTCTGAAATACTTATTATTTACGAATCTGTGTACCATAAGAAATAACTCAGCTCAGACTGTATAAATTAAATAAAATGAAAAATACTAACACTGATATTTTGTAAATGAATGATGGACCAGGGGGGGGCGGACAGATTATTTCTCGGAAATGGGGCTAATGGCCAAAGTACAGGGTGAAAAGTGCCCGGGGACACTCACCTAGGAAATGGGTGAAATTAATATGGGTGTAAGGCTGGATTCAAATTAATCCAGGAGTATTCGGTGACAGGGGGGGACTACAAAATAAGGGTCGTGAGTGAAGGGGACGGCCAATTACCCAAAAATCGGGGGTTTCCAAATGAAAAATTTGCAAAATTTTCCAAAAAAAATGGGGTCTCGGGAGATTTAGACTAACATCCTGGTAAGCGAGGTTGGCTTTTTTAAAGAACTATCTTGTTTTATCAGTCTTCTCCGCCAGAGCAGTTTAATCGAAAAAATTTCCATGAAAAAGAGCGCATTGTAATGATTATGCCCAGTGCTTTCTGCCATTCGGGCTCACAAATTCCACAATAATTGCAAATTATTGTGGCGAGAAGGAATAGTAATGTATTTTGGATTGTTTCTTTTTACGATATGTTGTGTTCCATTTCCTCAATGTATCTATAGATAAATTATTGGTTTAAGGGCCAAGACAAAAAAACACAAGTTTGTCCTAGAAGACCGCGCGCATCTAGGTTTAAAATGCTTTTTGACCCGCCTAATTTATTTTTTTTTTTAGGTTTTACTCACTTTAAATTTTTTTCTAAAAACTTTCAGGAAAAAAATGAAAATTTGGCCGCGAAGAAATGCCTTAAAAAAAAAGAAAAACCGCATTTTTTCGCATAGCATTTTCTAAAAAAAAACGCTTTTCTGCATTAGCATTTTTCGCATTTCTTTTTTTTTGGCCTTACATATCCTCCTCTTCTTCCTTATTCATTATTCATCACATATTCATCCTTATTGTTCATCATCATTTTTCATTCAATCATTAAATTTGGGCTTAGTGTTGTGGTGAGGTACTCTTTAAAGTGACGGAAGGAGATTTTTTAGGATTACAATTTCTCGTCAATTTCACTGGATCGGTTTTAGACCACCTACCGAGACCTTCGAAGGTTTATTGGACAAACAGGTGCAAAAGAAAACCGCAAACTTGTTTTTGAATGCCTGCTATCGTAATCGTCCCCATACGAAAACCATTCTTTGACCTTTCTGTCGGTGCACGACAGAACTACTAAAATCCTCATCGTTTACAATAAAGACGGTGTATTCGGCTTATTTCCACTTCAGGTGTGGATCTAATACATTGGTAAGATTCCCAACTAGTAAAAACGGAGTTCGAGACAAATTGGGGGCGCTTTTTTCTGAAAATCTCCTCATGTCTCTTTAAATGCAAAGAAGCAAACACAACTCTCTTAGAGTGATTACAGGACCGACAAGATTTGCAATATTAGACCTCTCGAAGATTGGAATCAAATTTTCTCTTGATATGATTTTCAAAGTGAGAAAATTTCATTAAAAAATTCAGAAACCCAACAAATTCTTCGATGTGTGGAATTTTTCCACTCTTTTTGGGATGGACTCGTAAATTTCTCTTTTAGGTGAAATTCACTTTTGATTTAGCTTGGATTTTGAGAATGGTGCGTGGGATTAATATTCAGAATGTGTTGCCACTATTAAAATAAATAGCATGATTCTGTAGAGTCAATATTTTCCAGCCCGGGGGACCCCTTCAATTATTATCAGTCAACCTGGCATCAAGTTAATGTATTTGTTTATTTAGATCACGGTCTATCGATGCTGCCCTGTTTGCTATGTAACGAAAACAATGTATTGTTTCCCTTCAGGTTATAGTCCACGACTTAAAGGGAAATAATGGCATGAAAAAAAATGACACAATGAAAAGACCGTTTACTCTGAAATCACTTCACTTCCACTATTTTGAAAAACAATTTGGGGGGGGGGGATGTTTACATTCTTTAAACGGTAACAACAGGAAGAGTTCCACGAGGGGAGGTGGCCAAGTTTGTGCAATTCTGGAACAAGGATGCTGACATTGGCTGAACTCAAATTTTCTTGATATGATTTCACAAAGTGCATAAAAATTTCATTAAAAAAATCAGAACCCCAACAATTGCTTCTTCGAAATGTTTGGAATTTCACTCTTTTTGGGATGGGACGTAGTTTTTCTCTTTAGAGTGCCCTTCACTCTTTGTTTAGCTTGGATTTTGAGAATGGTGCGTGGGATTACTATTCAGAATGTGTTGCCATTTCTATTAAAATAAATAGGCAGATGCTTGTAAGTCCTATTTTCCAGCCCGGGGACCCATTCAATTATTATCATTCACCTTGTCCATCAAAGTTAATGTATTTGTTTAGTTAGATAACTGTCTACGATGCTGCTGTTGCTATGTAACGAAAACAATGTATTGGTTCCCTTCAAGGTTATAGGTACACGAACTAAAGGAAATATGGCATGAAAAAAATACAATAAAGGAAGTTACTGAAATCACTTCCACGGAGTGAAACAATTTGGATGTTTACATTCTTTAAAACTGTAAAAACAGGAAAGTTCCAGAGAGGGAGGATTGGGCAGTTTGTGGCAATTTCTGGAACAAGGATGCTGACATTGCTGCCAGCATTTTTTTATGGCCATTATGTCCCTTTAAAAAAGCCGCTATCAGCATTTTTTTTCAAAATGTAAACAATCGCACCACCCCCTCTTTTTCAATCAAAGGTGGATTGGTTTGCACTGTTGTATGGTATTGTTGCTAGTAAATCCCTGCAAGTGGCTAAGCGTTAACACGCTCTCTCTGTCAAGATTATAACTTTTATTCTTTTTAAAAATAAATTACCAGTTTTTAGCTTTTTCATGTTTTTAGGTCTAGAAACAGTTATAAATGGCATCTTCAGGACCGCTTAAAATGCTTAAAAGGCTACACAGAGATTTTGAAATATATTGTTTCCAAGAGTTGTGTTTAGTAATACCACCTAACCTAAAATTTAATAGAGCTCTTAGGTCGCTCTCCTAATCCATAAATTGTAACCCTTAAAATGGCTGTTAAAAATTAGTAACTTAATTATAACCACTTTAGTTCCGAGTCCCAGAGATCTCAAATAAATGATATTATGTGTACATGTGAATGCCCTGTTTGCCGGGCGTCCCCAGCCCCCCCCCCCCCCCCCCCTCAGAGTTTCGAACTGACTGAAAAAAAATATGGGTCTCCCTGGCGAGCGCAGCGACCCGGAAAATTTGGCGCCCCCTCTATTGAGAAATCCTGGCTCCGCCCCTGGGCCCCCATGCCATATCGTTGGGACGTTGTGAAGTGAACATTCACAAACATAGTTTCCACGCTTTTTTTTTTAATTTGCCTTAATCATATCCATGGATCAATTGCTAAAATTGTCAGACCTTTCTCAAGAGCATAATACTGAATTTCTTTCTTGTAGGTCAACATTTTTTTCACTGCAATCCTCAGTTTCTTATATAGATAGTGTGGTATTTTTGTTGACTTATAGTATTTGATGATACTTAGAACGCTTTGGAAGTCGCTAGCTTTTCACTTGTTTGATTCACGTCTTTCAAGGGAGAACATTTTTTTATAATCACTGACTTTATAATAAAACTTATTCAATCCAGACCTAACATTGCAATTGATATCCTAGTTTCGTTTTTTCCTCATCCTTCTTCTTCTTCTTCTTTTCTTCCTCTCTTCTTTTCAGTCGCGAATTTTTCTTCCAATTAATTTTTATTTATTCTTAGCAACTTGCAACTTATAAATAATTGATCTGCGAAAGACGAATCATAATAACAACTAAAACTTTTATGTGTTAATCGATACATGATACAATAATTTATATAAACCGGTGTTCAGGAATCTATAAATAAAGACCGATATACTCATACACACTATTTGTTTTGACGTATTGGTATTTGTCGATAGCAGACTCGCACAATAGATTCAAAAGTTAACTTTTGACCCAAAATTGTCCATATCTATAAATACCAGGCAATCTGCGTGTTGTGCGCTGTGAGTATAGGCTACTGGCCCTATCTGAAGGTTGGACTTAGTCAGGTTTTCCAGAAAAAAAAAAAACTCGAAATGTTCATTTTATGTGGCAGTTATGGCTGTAGATTCTAACGAGAATTTGCCTACCTACAAAATTGTGTTATTAGGCGAAGTTAACGCTGGAAAAACCACACTTTTTTACCATATAAAAGAGGGACGATTTGTTTCGAGCGAACGATACGGGCCTGGTGTCGATTACTGCATGAAGAAGCTAACAGTTGATAACGATACTATAAAAGTAAGTAGTAGAGTTAACGTTGTTGTTACAAGGTACTATTAAGGTCTTATGGTTGTGTGGTCCTTCACAATCGGCCCGTACGTGCTCAAATTCTATACAACTGTTTACACGCTGGACAACACAAAGAACATTGCAGTTGACTTCACTTATTGCACACGGAGCCTTAACAAATTCCATACAATATTATTATATTTTCCTTCGCCATTATTTATAGAACCAAAGAACTATATGTCAAAATTTCATTTGAGATCAATTTGTCAGATTATTTTAGTACCAAAATGGCATCACTCTACTCGTCTTAGTAGTAGTGTATCATGTAGTCAGTACATAGTAGTAGTCAATCCATTTGCTCTCTTCTTGTCCTTCTCTCTTCTTCTTTTTCCAGTGTATGCAAACTTCATCGTTGAAGACTAAAGCACTTTGGTTGGGGGGGGGGGGGGCAGTTGATGCATTGTGAAGGCCTAAAGTTTTGAACACCTCTTTAAAAACTTCAATAGATTTATGACTGAATGGATTCCCTCCTCCCTTCCCCCTGGTAATGTGTTCCTCCCTTGCCGTACCGGGGAAAGAAAGACGACTTGTGATAATCCTCACAGAATGTGGTATCAGAAGGCTTGAGAACTCTCAGTGCGTGTAGGTGCAGTGTGATCCTTAGAAATCAGATATTGGAGAATGGATCTGCTAGGGTTTTGCCATGTAGTTTTTGCTAACATAGCTCCGACACTGGATGTTCGTCTGTAGTTGTTCAAGGTTACTAATCTGTAAATCTTGCAGCACGACGTTGTACCTTCTCCAGCTTACTAGTACATAGTACAAGATTGTGATCCCATACGGACCTGTTATACTCTAAGATGGGTCTGACGAGCGCTTTGTATGCTTGTTCCTTCATAGACTTATGTTTAAGTTGCGACGAAGGAAGTTCAGGTATTGTTGGCCTTGGCAGTGATGTTGTCAATGTGCTTGTTCCATCTGAAATCAGTTGTAATTGTAACTCCCAGATATTTGGTTTGATCAACATGTTTGAGTTGATGACCATGAAGGACATAGGGGTAGTGAATAACATTTCTCTTCCGGGTGATGTTGATGATTTCACATTTTTCCGGGTGGAACTGCATCATCCATGTTTTTTCCCAGCGAGATAAGGTGTCAAGATCTTGCTGGAGAAGTTTCGCATCGCCCTCTCCCTTCACAGCCATATAGATCATTGTGTCATCGGCAAAAAGACGGGTGGTAGATGTTAAATTCTCAGCGATGTCGTTGATGTAAAAAAGAAACATGCTTTGGCCCAACACTGAGCCTTGAGGCACACCTGAATCGACAGATACACTGCTGGAAGACACACCATCGATGACCACAGATTGAGTTCTGTTGCTGAGGAAATCTTTTATCCATCTATTGACCTCTCCATCTATCCCATACCACTGTAATTTCTCAACACGTCTATACTGTGACCCACCTTATCGAAGGCCTTACAGAAATCTAAAACACATACATCAGTCTGGAGGCCGTCTTGCATGTTGGTCACAATATCATGTGCAAACTCCAAAAGCTGGCTCTCACAAGATCTTGTGATTGCGAAATTTGCTTGTGATTCTCAAAATCCCCATCTAATTTTTGCTCAGACACCATATCTCGCCCCCATACAACATCCCTGATATCACACAACTCTTATACACCATACCTTTCATCTTCAAAGGAGTCCCTTGTAACAACTCCCCACATTCCCTAAACTTCACCCACCCCATACCTCACTCTAGCTGTCACAGCTGCCTCACATCCTACACCCCACTAACCTTGTCCCCCGGGTAAGTGAAATCCTTCGCCGATTCCACCTCATCACACAACTTTTCAACCTGTTCAACAATCACTCTAGCTCTTTTCTCGCAACTTCCACATACAAAATCTCTTGTCAAAATTGGGGGTCACTCTCTTCATCTTTGTGCATCTCCCATGGATCCATTTCCCACATTTCTCACACCACACTGAATTTGCTTTTAATTAACCACTCTTTCCCACACCACTAGGACGCAATGGCCTACTTTCGCTTCCCACTACCGACCCCCGCCCCCTCCCCACCGCGCTCAGCCCAACACTGTCTTCCCAGGTTGTCTTTGGGCAGACTCTTACTCACAAAAGCCTTCTCCTATTTCCAAAACTTCTCCCTCAAACCCTCCATTGTCTCACACATTAAAACCAAGTCATCAGCATACAATATCTTGCCCATCAAACCTTCTTCTGCACTCTCCGTGATCACATCAATCACAATTGCAAATATCAACGGCGGAAGTACACTCACCATCACCTCAAACTCCTCAGACAAATCAGACCCCACTCTAACTCGTCTTTGCTCTCTCAAAGAAACTCATCACCGCTCTAACCATTGCTTCTGGTATACCTCTAGCTACCTCTCTTCCTCATCGCCCACTCCATCACATTCCTCGGTACTCTATCAAATGCCTTCTTCAAGTCCACAAAACACACACAGTGTCTTCCCTTTAGCTCGATATTCCTCTTGCAACCTCCTCAAAATAAACACTGCACCTATCGTTCCCTTCCTGGCATAAACCCAAATTGCATCTCATCTACTTCAACTATCTTTCGAATCTCATTTTCTAGAATCCTCTCCACCACAATTTTCTTTGCATGCTCCGACAACTTCACAAGCCTATACGCACCACAGCTCGTTGCATCCGCTATCCCTTTAAAAAATGGAACTACCACACATAACTGCCCACTCCTCCGGTGTCCCTCCTCCATCTAACACTCTCTGAAACAACTCCATCATCACACCAATCCCTATCTCTCCACTCGCACTAATCATCTCAGCACTCACCTCCGAGGGTCCAGCCCCCTTTCCTTTTTTTTAATTTCTCTGATTGCCTTCCCCCGCGTCTTCAGAATTTGGAGACGACGGTAAAAAAAATTGGGTCAACCGGCGAGCATAGCGAGCCTGGAAAAAAATGTTGTCGGTACATTCACTGTGACAAATCTGTGCCCCCTCGTCAACAAAATCCTGGCTACGCCACTGCATTCCACCACCCTGTATCTCTCCTGTCTCTCCAACCTTTCTTCTTCCCACACACTTCATCACATGCCTGTAACACCCCTTTAAAGCACTCCCACAAATTCGACATATCAATCCTCACAAGCTCCCCAACTCTCGTTTCAAAATTATTTCTTGTCTCTTCTTCTTTCAACTTCCATACTTTCCTCCTCTCCAGCGCTACCTTCCTTACCATCTTTTCCACATCTGCAACCACCAGTCTGTGTTGCAATTCCCCCTGGAATCACCTTACCATTATTCAGCCCACTAACACAAAACCAACCTCTGTCTCATTCCCCCTGAGCTAAATGTCAATTTCCATTTGTCCTCTTTCCTGAACCACGTATTTGGTACACATAACTCTTTTTCATTACAGAACACCAACAACATTCTTCCTTCCAGATTTCTCTTGAACACCTTAAAAACCTTCGATCTTTTTCCTCGCATGCCACACGACCAATTCATGTACATTTTGCAAATCTCAATGAAGGAATTAAAAAAATGCGGACAAAACATGTTAAGCCTATGTTTAAAAAATAAAAATGGCAAAAGAAAACTATAATAATATTAGGCTGAATTGCAAAGGGCTTCCATTTTATAGAAATTGTATTGTTGGGTATAGTCTTTAAACCAGTAGATTTACAACAGGATATAAGAAAGGTCATTGTATTGTACCATGTGGCATACTTCAGTGAACAACCTTTGTATAATATTTCAATCAATTGTATTGAGCCTTTGCCAACAGTGATACAATGGTGTTTCTCCTATCCTTTTTAAAGCTGTTTCACTTTTTTTCATTTCTTTATTTACCACAATTCAATCACAATATCAAAAAAGTAGACAGTAACATGGAAGGATGACCAAAGCAGAGCAAAGCTGGAAAAAGCATGGCCACCCTATTACTTTTAGTTAGTCTGTGCAAGTCCCAGTGAAATAACAAATAGAATACAAAGACAGACATTAAGTGTATAAACGAGACCGACACGTGACAGATCCATTGGCTATGGCAATTGCAATAATATAAAAATATACAAGTTTTTTCTGCTTCCAATTGTAATTTTAATTACGATATGCATAATAAGCGTGAAGAATAATTGCGTGGGGGACCGTAATTTTAAAAGTCTATACATATCCATTAGTCACTGATATTGGGAACAAGAAATGGGGTTTTTGGGGGGACATTTTATTAATTTTCAAGAACTGTGCAGTTTTATGTGCGGGAACAAAAAAAATAGGGTAATTTAAAAAAAAAATATTCTGTCACATTATTGCACTAAAACTCTAAGGTCACAAAAGAACTATCCTGCTTAACTCTTAGTCCAGGACTAGTCCATTAGATCTTTTAATTTACTTAAAACAGAATATGAAGAGAAACAATTTGAAATATATAGATGAAGTTCTCACTTTATTTCTTCCTTACTTTCTCTTGTATTTTCAGCAGAAAAGCTAATATAGGAAAGAAGATGAATTTAAGAGGGCCTTCATATTAGGACTTAATCCTGGACTAAAAGTTAAACAGTTCTGAAATTCTGTGTGAATACGGGGCCTATTTTTATGTAATTCGCCAATTGCCATGCACATCATCACTTTTAGAAACCTATTAGTCCACCTTTTTTTCCCCTGCATCTAGTGTTTCTTTTTCTGTTTTTGCGCTTGTCTACTTTTGTTAAAGGCGCGTTTTAAATCCCATTGTTATGTTTATGTTTAGAGGTGAAAAAATAGCTTGAAAATCCGATATCCTACCCCTTTTAGCGCAAAATGGATTTATATGGCCTATTTTCTGGACAATACCATTTTTGCCGAATGCGGACTTCGTTACATCATTGTGACGCCATAAGCTGGGATGTTTGTACTTTATTTTGGTATCAATGCGACGGGACCAATTTCCACTAGTATCAACATAATACGCATCGGGTGATTTCTTAACGATCCCGGGTGTTAACCCCCCCCCCTCATTGGTATACAAAAAGGCCTTGGTAAAGACTAAGATCAACGTCGGCGGAACTTTTGAATGTGGAGGGGCCTTTCGAACTGCTTGATGATCACGTCGTAAGATATCATAGCTGCAACGATAAAACGAAAGTAAGTATTGCAAATTGCTCAGATAAAGTGCCAAGTTCCCATTCACTTGTGAAAATCGTTCCGCCATCCGCTGGCTATCAGGGATAGGATGACATTTCCATAAAAATGCACCCCAAGTTTCACGTTTTGGATATACCTAACATGCATGAAATCACACTTTAATAAAATAAGACACCCTTTTTTTTGTAATGAAAAATAAGACTTATTTTTGTACTGCACGACAACATCCGATTAGCCAGCTTCTCTACATTGCCAATGAGACGCATTGCAAAACTTACTTTGTTGATTTTCTTTTTGCTTGTTAACTCTGTACCGTTCTCGCACGGTGTCTTCAACCACATCTAGTGCAAATGTAAAGAATTTATCCTCCAAGGTCCACCTGTATCCCCTTTAAAAACAATATTGTCTATCCTCGTTATTTTAAAAGTTCTTTGCTATCATTGTTGCTTGTTTTCAGCTTATTCTGTGGGCCTGGCCGGAGTATTAAAGATCAGAATTTAAAACAAGAAACTATTTTTCCGTGGAGCCTGCCGCAGTAATATTTGCTTACAATACCACAAATAATAATCGCTGCTTAACTTGGTTCAGTTCGTCGAGGACACCGAGGATAGCGTACCAAACGGTGAGTCGGCCAACGAGTCAATGATCAGTACAAATGTAAGGGAAAAAAATGAAGATTCTCCGCTTCTTATATATATATACATTATTGCAGAAAAATTGTTCTGCGCGTGTAAACTCATTTCACTAGCATTTATTTTATAGTATATTTCAAAATAAGTGAGGACCTCATTAAAAGTATTAGGCATTCCATTCACAACCGTACGTATTTACTTGTATATATTCGTATTTACTGTAGCATCATATGTAAGACTTGTAGTCGTGGTCGGGCGGATTCGCATAGTAACAAAATGAAGGCATCAGAATCTTCTTAATGATTTTTCCTTAGTATTGTATTAGAAGAATAACTGCACCGTGGTTTATCCGCCACGTCCCTGCTCCATCTGACTCTCATTTAAACATCCCTCAAGTAGCAGCCAAACACGCCGTCACCAAACATTAGCCTGTCTCCCAAACCGATTGGTAAGATTGCATTTTATGATTTGGCAAAAATAAGCAACGTCTGTGATTGGCTGACTGATATAGCTTCAAGAGCTTACCTCATGAGCGGTAAATTGCCACCAGTGGGTAGGCATGCCAACCTAACAGCAACAGCAAATTCACAACGTCATCAACTTCCGGTTGCTAGTCTGGTTCAAATACTCACGGTAGGAGGGCGCGCTTACGTATATCGAACGGTTACACCAGACTTGACTAAAGACTAACCTGGTCACAAATATTTAAATCTAAATGGTGGGCGGCGTTGGTAGGGGGTTGGAAATTACACTATTTTGCAGCGCGGTTTTGAAGTCAATAAGGTTTTCTTATTTTTACATGATATTACTAGAGCTTTGCACAGGTTTAAGAGATTAGTTTTTAATGCCACTGGGACCGATACTTGGTTTTTCATAGTAAGCCGTAGTCAGTTTCCCCAAAGTACCGTTGGGAATCCCCAGTGCCCCAAATCGAGAGGCCGTCCTACCCCCCCTGATTTCCACTAAATAGGCAGATTCAAGTTGGCCATCTTGATCAAAAATCACCCAGTTTTCCTTTTTTTGACTGGTTTATTAATAACTGAGATATGGGATGATATAACAGGTATATTTTGATTATAGCCTCACACCTATGGTAAATGACCTCAAACACAGTCTCACATCATAGATAGCTTAAATTTTTCAAACTAGTTTACAATGAATATCAGGATTAAAACACCAGCAATATTTCATTAACTAGTGATTTGAACATAACTTAACTACCTTTGATACTGCAAAGTATCATCCTGTATCACAGCATAGGAGAAATAATGCATTCTTATATCCATGCACACGTAAACAACTAAGTTGTTTTGTGCATCATCCTAACTTGTACTAAGAGGATTTTGAGTTATTGACATCTTGGCCAGCCATGCATAAAGCTATTTATCATTAACAGACCATTGTTAAATTGCATTCAAAACAAAGCTTACCAGTACAAGCCGATTCTGTGCAGTAACGTTGTACTCAGCATACCACAATACAGTATTTTGTAATAAAAACAAAGGCCTAGTCTCCATGGCCGGAGATTGAACCCATATCCATATCCCCCCTATGGAAATATCAAGAACTCTCACTAAAATTAAGATCTACCTATAAAAACTTCGGTAGTTTGAATATCAATACGTGATACTGTATGTGAAGAAAATCCAGGATTCCAGTACACCTCACACAAGCCTCGCGCATGGCAGCTAAACTTTAGTGCTATCATCGATCACGAGAAAACGTTGACATTTACATTGATTACATTAGTCTGTTACAGTACATAAGAGCTCATAAGGTAATTTCATTTGCAATGAAAATATTGACTTTCAGGGGATTCTTTAACACTTAGTGCCTAAGGTGTTTTCCCTCACGTTTGTGCCTGGTGGTGGGGGGGGGGGGTCCATGGACCCCCCCTAAGGAAACCACTTTCCCGAGGGAATTCTCAAATGAAACTCATACCAGGGGCATAAGACAATGCCACAGGTGCAATATAAATGAGTTCAGGTTTATCGTCTGGAAATTAGGGGCAAATCATTGTTTTTGAAATGCGTCAAAATCGCTCAAAAAGTAGTATGATGTTTCCGCGACCTTGCTTCCACAGCATACACATTGCAAATCATTTTGATGTTTACATCTGCTCTAGAAAGACCATTCTTATATTTTTTGTGGGGGCAGTCGTATTTGCCATAGGTTTGTACAGCAATGGCGCGCAGTCATTCGAGGATGGAATCGCTTCTTTTCAGCACATAAAGGGTTAATTATTTTTTCTGATTATGTAATTAATTTTGTTTCATGCATATGAACATACATAAGGAGAAAAATATTTCTGGCAACAGGGTTTTGCTAATTTTTTTATTTTTTTAAAAATCACACTCCCGCTGGTGTCCTAAGTGGGGGTGGGGGGTGTTCCTAGGGAACCAGCTAATTATCCATTAACGGTCGAGACTTTTTAGTATTTAATTTATAAAAGTCGTCACTCGATAATTTTACAATTATCAAAAAATTATAGTTCGAAATAATTTTTCACGAGTGAGAAATCGCCGAAAAACAAATCTTGGGTACTATGGAACCCCCCCCCCCAGGCACTTAAGTGTTAAAGATGGGTGGCTTGATGATGTGGCAGATTTTTCACACGATTTTATTTGTTCCTCCGTGGACAGCGCATCACCAAAAACATCTAGGTTTTTGGATAGTGAAAGCAAATGTGCACAACATTTGACTACGTTTGTCCTTAGAACAAAACGTGAAAGTTATAGTGTGGTCGTCCAGGTACCTAATTTTGAGGACACGTTTGTTCTTAACATCAACATCTTAACGGTTAACAAATTTAAGTGGGGTAATGAGAAAACTATGAACATTCTGATAATACCAAAACCCGGTGTGGCAGGAGATATAGTCCTCCGAGCTCACAGTCTGGGAACAATGGAGTACAATAGGGCAATCGATTCAGTTGACTCTTCACGCAACATTAGTTTCACGCTTTATTCCGTTGTCGTCTATAGAGCCTGGACTATGATACCTGCCGAACTATGATTACTTTCACACCGGTACCAAAACCTCAAGTTTGATGGAGTAAAGTGAGGGAGGCGAACCAGGTTGTTAAAGAGACACTGGCACATTTGAAAAATAGTGCGCCCTCAAGATTTTTCAAAATTGATATTTTGCATGGTTGTAAAGCTTTTATATACAAAAGCCCTTACCCGAAATGATTAAGACCAAATTAGCTTCCTTATGGGTAAACTGAACGATTTTGTAATTTAACGTCGCCGGCGACGCTTAATTCAGCAGACGACGAAAATGGCGTTTAACACAAGAACAGGCACGCCGTATGCATGTTTCCCACGCTATGCACACTGTTTGACCGGTCTATAAGCTTTGTGGTTTTAATATCAGTGAGTACGAGTCAAAAATATTCATGTAATATACACATTTGTTGTTTAAAGTTATGAAAAACTTAAAAGTTGGCCTACAATTACCTGGATGTCTTTATCCTCATATCAATGTCCCTATCTGTTTTGGGGTATGTTATTTTTATGTGTAAAATATATCTCTGTTCTTCCAATGGCCTAGACTATCATTTGAGAGCAAATTGAAGAAATTTCATATGGAAATGTGCCAGTGCCGCTTTAAAGTCTGTAATACGGTATTCTCATGAGGCATTTTATTTCAAATAAAATACTGACATTTCAGGTGGCTTTCTATAAAGTTGGGTGACCCGATTTTTCATATATACGATGTTTCTTTCCCACCTGAAAGCGTATCACCAAAAACATCTAGATCTTGGGAAAGTAAAAGCAAATATGTAGGCCCTACCCAAAAATGTACACATAGAACAAGAGGTGAAAGTTAGTGTGGGTGGTCGACCGCGCACTAAATTTTGGGGGTAATTTTTGGTCTTAACATCAAAAGGAAATATTTCATTGTTTTCATTGTTCTTAAATTTACCTGGGGATAATGAGAAAACTATGAACTTTCTTCTGATGCCAAACTCAAGTTTGAGTGAGTAAATTGAGGGAGGGGGTACGAGGTTGTCAATCGGGTCATACACCTTTAATTTAAACAGATGATGACATTTTGAAATCTCGCAGTGAGCTTTTACGTTCTTTTACAGCTCTTCGATATTTAGTGGGGTGTAAATGTGATATGCCAACTGACAAAGATCTGTCTCTAAACGATGCCCAAAACTTCGCCGAAGCGCACAAGTGCCGGAAGATTTTTATGACGTCAGCAAAAACAGGTAGGATTGACCTCACTTGATTGGTTTGACCCCACCTGTCCGTTTGAGCACTTAGCCTGTCCCTGGTCTTCCAGTCAAATTGGACTTGAGACGTGACGGTATTTAAGTCACTATTTATCTTCTTCTGTGTATCTCCCTCCCCCTTTCCTGTTTACCTCTCTCGCCAGTCTCTCTTCTCACAATTTCTTCACTCTTTTGTGTTTCTCCCTGTCCGTCGTTATCTTTCTCTTTCACTTTCATACTTTCATCTTTCTTTCCCTTTCCAATTGTTCTTTTTCTCTTCATCTCTCTCCTCATCAAAGCTTCGAATTACCCAAGTGTATAGAATACTTTGTAGTCCAATATATTGTTTGTTTTTAAGGTGAACCTCTTTCGGATACATTATCCAAGCATTTAAACAGTTGGCCAAGATGAGAGACATTGTGGGGTCCTATACCATTCTGACGCAGTTGTGGTTTTCTATTAATAGCTATAAACCACACATGTATCCCTAATGTCCCTAGAGGAATATCTGACGATCACCGCAAAAAAGAGAGGTAGCGCTATTTTTCTTGTTAGATCTAGAAGCAATCTGCCCCTAAAACAAGGCGCAGGGGTTCAAAAGTGCATTTAAATGCAGTTAAGGGACGTTGGGGATATACGCACAATTTTCATAGACTCATTATTGGACTACTTAAATTGGGTCTATAGAGCAGATTTTGCTACCAACGTGGGGGGGGGGGGGGGGTTAATAATGATAATTGGGGCCAATATTTTCATAAAATAATTTATCTTATTTACTTTGTTGTTATTTTCAAACATTGTCAAACTACCACGTGTACTGGTAATTATAGTAATTATTTACAAAACAAACTGTCAAAGCCTGCGCATGTAACTTTTACATTGTGCATGTGAATTTTTGAAACATGCACCAGTGCTTATAATTCTATAAAATTGTAATTCAAAACCTGCCCCCATGCCAATCCCATCCCCTTTCTCTTGTGATCTTTCTCTTTCACTTATCCCCCTTTTTGTCTCTCGATCCCTCTCCTTCTCTATTTCGTAAGCGCGTTTTCTCAATTTCTATCTCTCTCTCCCCCTTAACTTTGTTCTCACATTCCTTATTTGACCTATTTGTTTTGTTCTAGCTATCTTCATTTGGTTCAATTACAATGTTTTGTTTTCTATTTATAAAGAGTGATAACCAACATTTTAAAAAGAAAACTTCTCAGATAATAATTTTAATAATGGAGGTCTTGAAATAGAGTTTTTTCTACAGCTGATGTATATCCATTGAAATGGAATAGTGGTATCAAGATTAAACAATACATTTTCATGTTTTGCTTTCTTCTCCATAGTGTGGGATCCTATCTAGGTTATGGAGTAGAAGAAGCTATCACTGAAATAGCCCGGGATGTTCACACATTACAAAAGAGAAAAAGATCAAGACATAGCGAATCAGATGATAACCTAATCAGTCATCAAGGATTTTATACCGAACTGGCGTCACCGGAAAGGGCAGAGATGTGTGCTTGCTGATATACTTCCATTAAAGATGATCCTTGTCCTGCTAAATAGTTGATGATGTGGATGTGTGACCACTCTGATACTTTTAAACTTTTAAGTAAAGTCACCTTGGCTCCCAGTGGTTTTCTCCGTCCCTAAGAAGTGCTATTGAAGGATCAATGCTTTAAATTATGTTCAATCGATTGTGTTTTAGCATTGTTCAATATCGGCGAAGTAATTG
This sequence comes from Ophioderma brevispina, assembly GCA_023653785.1. Classification (NCBI taxonomy): domain Eukaryota; kingdom Metazoa; phylum Echinodermata; class Ophiuroidea; order Amphilepidida; family Ophiodermatidae; genus Ophioderma; species Ophioderma brevispina. Next base: position 19,841 of record JAMKCH010003875.1, read on the forward strand.
TTTTAGTTTTCCTGAAAAAATAAGGAGATGACCCAATTTAAGTATATAAAGTGTTCATCTTGATAGAATGGCCCATAGAGTACTCTGTAAAATTAATATTAGTTGACCAAAATGGGGCACATTTAATAATTTCCCTAAGATTCACAGGGTGAATGAGAAACATACAGGGTGAGTAAAAAAACTTGACCCTGATTGTGTCCGCCATTTTGAATTTTTAAATAATATATATCTAACATATGTGATATCTGCAGAAAGCTTATTTCATTATCTTTAATTTGCTGCAAAAAGATCATTCCAATCGGTTAAGTATAGACCGAACTACAGTCTTTCGAATCAAGAATCTGCAGTGAATAAATAGCCTGATTTTCTTCTGGACACTGATTGCCTTCGCTGAACGCCGTTCATTTCAATGTGAATCCGTGGACAGAGCAGAAAACCGACTACTTGATTCAAACGACTGTAGCTCGGTCTATACCTAACCGATGTGAATGATCTTTGCAGTAAATTAAAGATAATAAACCCAGCTTTCAGATGATACCAAATATGTTAGATATATGTTACTTAAAAATGGCGGACACAATCAGGGTCAATTTTTTTTTTACTCACCCTGTAGTAGCTTTCTTCAGATACCAACATTTTGACCACTTCGGTAAATTCTGGGATTCGGGGGACGTAGGGATCGGCCCTTGGCCCTTTAAACTAATGGTGCATCTAAAGAAGAAGGGAACAGCGATGGTATTCATTATTTTTTTGCATGGAATTCGTTTTATGGTTCACTGTTGACAATTACTTTTTAGTAAAAACTTAAAAAAAATTCGTATGACGATGCTACAACACAACTGTTTGGGCATCCCTATTTTACATTGCAAAAAAGTGTTTAGAAGCCTAGAGTAAAAAAGTGTTTTGTATTAAATATGTCAAATTTCTAAACACTTTGTATCAAATGCCTGAACGCCTTGTGTCAAATACCTAAACATGTTTAGACAAACATGTTTAGCTACAAGGTGTTTAGATACTAACATGTTTGGACAAAGTGTTTAGAAACATGGTGCAAATAAGTGTTTCACTCATAATCACTTTTTACAGTGTAACTTAGCCAAAGGCACATGATCGCGATTCATTGCCCACTGTCCAATCACATAATACTCGTTTGGTCTTTTTATTATTTATTTTATCTATTACCGCTATTATATTTTTTGTTTTTTTTTATTATAGGCCAACACGTATTGTTTATTTTTGTTTGAAATTCTCAGTTTTCCCCTTTGTCAAAGAAATTCAGAAGAACGAGGCATTGCAGAGAAAATGACAACACGATGTGTGTAACTACCTTAAAACCGTGTATGGAAGCTATTAAAATCTTAGAGTACCCCTGATGTCCTTAGCATAAGATGTCTTTAGCATAAGATCTGATGTGTTAAAAGCTCATAAGTCCCCACTGCCGAACTGGCAACTTGTGTTATTGGGTTGTATCCCACTAACACAGATTCGATCTGCGTACTTTGTCCCTATGTCAAATGCTATATAACTTCGTCACATTCAATTTTTGTATTTATGATTACATAATATCAAAATTATAAGTAGGGGTAAGATCAAACGCTAAAGCCCCATGGGGTTTATTTTGATCTTTCCTCTTTCAGACTTGCCCTTATGATACTCCTACATTGTTTCTGCATCCCATTTTTGTCTATGCACTAGACTGTTGGATATACTATTACCATGTTTAACTTATATTATTATTATATCACTGATCATGGGTTGTTGTTATTTGATCAAACATTACTCTGTCATGGTATCTATCTTTTTGTATCATATCTAACATGAATACATGAGTAATGTATCAACTAATATAATAAAGATCATGAATTTGCTATTATTTGTCTAAAATACTTGGGTATTGTATTCTCTCTGATTTGTATTTGTATCATATGAAACGTGTTCTGCATGAAATAAAGTTAAATCTGAAATCTGAAAAACATGCACTGATCTCAGACTAGGCTTGTTTGGACTCATTTGAATACAGTTTATATACTGATGTTGAATATTGTCGTGAAAATGCATATTTTTTTAAAAATTTTAAGTAAAAAAATGAAATTTTGGAAAACAATTTAGTTGAAAATATTTGAACTCTCTGAGGTCCATATGCACAAAAAGTTAGACCAGGTTTAAGTTAGACCTGGTTTAAGTCAAAATTACTTTTGCCTCAAATTGATAGTTATTCACACTTTCTTCGTAAAGTAACTAGCAAATTTGAAAGATTTAAATGCAAATTTCAAAATGAATAAAAAAAATACCTTGTGTCAGTGTAAAGGAAAATGTCTTTTCTGGTGGGAAAAAATTAAACTTAGACCGGGTCTAAAGTTAGACCAGGGGCCCGTTTCACAAAGACTTACGATCAATTGTAAGTTTGATTTATCGAGCGTTAACTCGATCAAGCGTAAGTTTGAACTTGATTGTAAGTTCAAACTTACACTTGATCGAGTTACGCTTGATTACAATCGATCGTAAATCTTCGTGAAACGGGCCCCTGGTCTAACTCTTTTAACGATGTTTAAAATAAACGGTGGTTAGGCCTAAACTGTGCTTAGCTAAACGCACAGTTTAAAAAACCGCAGGTTAAATATTTTAACAAGTCGTGTACCTAACCACGATATTTAGACGTGGTAAAAATCATCCAACGAACTGTAACTTTTCTTCGTCTATCGTGCGCGTGAACAATAATCATGTCAGATAATGCCTTCCGTAGTTGTGAATGCTACGCAGAAAGTCCACGGGTCGCGTTATGCAAGGAGCTTTAGAATTTGTTAAAGGAGAACCGTACTAAGAATTACTTACACAATATACGCTATAAAAATAATTATTGAACACTTATAGAGTGGTTTCGTGGAACAACAGAATTATACTAACCATAAAAATGAATTAAAATATTTCGTCTGACCATGCGCTATTTGAAATTCGCGCTTGTGTGTATGGGATATGTATAATGTGTTATGCGATACGGACGGCACAGTAGCGTCATACACCTTCCCACGTGACACTTTTATAATATACACTAGCGGGAGGCCCGCGCTTCGCGCGGGCTCCCGCTAGCTGAGTGAACGGTAGCGATCACTGAAATGGAAGGGATCACTGAAACAGAAGCGATCACTGATACTACGGCGACACCACTTCAAACTCCCGTAATAAATTACCCGGGTCACAACATTCTTAACACTTTTAATAACTTAAGTTCCTTTAGTTTCCGTCATATCCTGTGGCTCATGTAGTTACCATTTTCTAAGGAAACGTCAATATTTAATCCCGTACAACTTTCCGTACTTTTTAATCATCTTCTCAAAACTACTCGTGTCATAACCCGTAGTTTCCGTCACACCAGAACCAAAGCGAAATAACATGACGTGTTATTTATCATTTTAACCCTGTAGTCGCAGTTCTCATTTTCTAAATAATTTAAACGTTATTATTTTATTCTATTTAACTTTTTAGTGGTTAATCTTTTTATCTCAAAAGTACTCCTCATGTGCTAACCCGTAAGTTCCTGTTATAGCCTTTTTTTCTCACAACTCCTCAAACTCAGAGCTCCCGTTAACCTGCAGTTTATGGCCCTCCTCTTGCTTCCTCCTAATTCCAGTTTTCTTTCTTTTTCTCTGTATCCCTCAACATTTCCCCCTCTACAAATTACGTTTTCTTTCTCGTTCCGTCTCCCACAACTACCTCTCCCTCTCGCTTTCTGTATGACCATCTCATCTCTCCCCTCTCTCTCACTCTTTCTATATGCCTCAACATTTCCTTTCCCCCCCTCTACAAAGTACCTTTTCTCTCTCTCATCCGCGTCACCCAAAGACGCTTACAAATTACATTTTTACCTCTGTCTCTCGCTTTTCCTTTATTTTATTTCCTTCTCTGCTTTTTGCCCGGTTTGTTTTGTTTACCTCACTTTTCTATTCCTTTTTTCTTTTTCTCTCATGCATCTGGCTTCCCCTCCCTCTCCTTCTCTCAATAGCTCTGTCCCGTATTCTGTTCTCTTGTTTGTCTCCCTCTTCTCTCTCTTTCCTGTGACCAACCATCTCTCCCCTCTCTTCTATATCCTCACCATTTCCTCCCTCTACAAATTACGTTTTCTCTTATATCATTCCGTGTTACTCTCCTGACCACCACTCCATCTCCTCCCTTTACCCACTCTGTCTCCCCCCTCTCTCTCCCCCCTCTATCTCCCCAATCCCTATCTCTCTCCCCTCTCTCACTCTTTTCTCAGTTCGGGCTCTCTAACCGTTATGGCGGTACCAAGTGGCGTAACCAGCGGGGAGGGGTGCAGGGGCGCAAGCCCCCCCACGGAACCCTTGCCCCCCCGCCACCCCCCAAATGAACTGACCTTTTTTACAGTGTCTATGGAGAGGACCCACATTCGCCCCCTCACCAATACCTTGGCACCCCTATCTGCCCCCCCCCCCCCTTTGCAAGGTCTGTTACGCCACTGTGGCTTACCAACGGGATGCGTAGCACAGCGTACAGACGATCACGCGATCATATGCGCGCGCCCGGTACCTGCACGACGAATGCTCGTTCAACGCACACCCAGTTCAAACGCACGGCATGTCGCTCACCATGCGTCCCCATTGCCTACATACTGGTCGTGGCAATCAGCAAGTGGTTCCAAATAACTGGTGCATGGCGCTGTGAAGCAAATGTTATGATGGGCCGAGGACTGCCGGTGCTACGCTGGACAAAAAGGAGGAAACGCAATAAAATTCCCATTCCGATCGCTCCCCATGCGTTTTAAATAAAATAGATTTCCTATGGCATGTATGACGGAAACTTGCCGACCTAATCGCATAACACTTTATACAATAGCGCGAATTTTACATAGCGCATGGTCAGACCAGATGTGTTTATTCATGTTATGGTACTATGATTTTGGTTTTCGATGAAACCACTCGATAGTGGTCATAATTATTTTTATCGAGTATATTGGGTATAGTATTATTCGTTTTACGGGTTCTCCTTTAACGGATGGATAAAAAACCCGGGTCATTTAAAACTGTTGTTATGTCGCTGTGCTGCAATTGCTATCATCCAATACTATAACAGATACATATGAACATAAAAATATAAGGAAAGGAAAAATCGATGAGAAGAAATCAACTGAAAAAAAAAGTAAAGTCCTTCCCGCGCCGAATGGCGCATAGGGCGGCGCCTATCTCCGTTTCCATAACCCTAGGCCACACGTCTGCCAATGCAGTGAAAGCCACAGTAGGGGGTTAGTCTTCTGTTAGCTCCGCGTGTTTACTTCCCTACTCCAATTTTTAATGCCGAGCGTCTGACAAGAAGGCAGTAGGTACCATTTTTTAAGTCTTTGGTATGACCCGGGCGGGATTCGAACCCGCGACCTCCCGCCTGTGAGGCGAAAGCTCTAACCACTAAGCCAACACGTCGGTTAAAAAGAAAGATAAGAGAAACAAAGGAGACAACTGGTCCAACCACGAGTATCACATATAACTGAAAATATCAGGCATTGACGAAAGCTTCAAGTTAAACACGCCTATATAGCTACACCCGGACCAAGTCTAAGTTTAACAACGTTTTAGACATGTTTAACGATGTTCGGCTAAAATTTAAACAGCGTTTAAAGTTAACCGTGCTTTCAGAATTGCGTTTATTTTAGCGGGCGTTTAAATTTATTGCGATTTAACCAGTGATTAACGTTAAATATTGTTTGAGAATACGGGCCTTTGCGTATAATAATCGCTTGTAACGCCCAGAACATGGGGGTTTGCGTATCGGTAAAATCTGTCGGATAGATTTTATCGATATAAAGCTTGTGCTATGAAGAGCTCATTGGCCTCCAAACGGCCGTAAATCCACTTTTGGTCTAAAATTGAGTTTTATTGCATGCAGAATGCTAAAGAGCGTATAAATGCATTTGACATTAATTCACGTTTCATCACACAAGCATACTTAGTTGGGCATTTGATAATTCCGTGGGGGACCATGGAGAGCATAAGCAATCTTTCTCATGGATTTATCAAAGCTTCTATGAAGGTTAATGAACAAATTTAGCGGGGTGCCCCCTCCTGAAGTGTGGGCGGATCCAGGAGGGGGAAATCATATACAAAAAAGGTGTCAAAAATTAAAATGCTGGATTGCTGTAAAAAGGTAACCAAAGTGGTTTTGTCTTTGTCACAAGGACTAAAAAAAAAGGTATAGTTTGTACTACTTACAACGTATGGTTACGGAGATATAAGAAAAAAATGGTCAAATGTCAAAGGTCAATCACGAAAGGTAAATCTGAAATTTGCTGATTTCGTGCTCCCCCCGGGAATTTCGTTAAAATGAGCTCAATTATTCATCATTGCCGAGCGCAAGATCATTTTGCACCGTTTTAAAACATATTTGTAAAAATCGGAGATCAATAGCTGTCAATGAATGGGGTTGACTTGTTTGTCACTTGTCTCGATAAACAACTACAATGAGAGTGTCAACTACTTTTGTTGCAATCGCTGGGAAAGGCTAACAATTTTAAACCATTTTCAAACCGAAATCGGGTCCAATATTAAGATTTAACCCTGACAGATATTTGAGTCAAAGTAGAGGATTTTGTTAGTAACTAGAGCCGAGATGCCTAGTAAATTGCACGTAACCGTTGCCAAAATTATCGTTTGGAAATTCCCAATGCCCAATAGAGCAGGTGATGTCCTCCCCCCCCTATCAGATTGACTCTATACTATTCCGGATCCCAAAACCGTTGGAGCTGAATGAATCAACTTCACTATAAAAAGTCTAAAGGATTTATTTTTTTAAATATTTAATACGGGACAGGGGCCGTAGGTCCAAGGGTACACTCATGAAACACGACCCAGTTCAAGCGCCCAAATCGGTTTGTAGTTTGTGTTTGGTCTATCTATCTAACGCGCAGCCGATATGCTGTTCACCATGTAAGCGCCCAACTGTCCCGTTTTGTCATTAGGTTTTGGGGATGTCAGATGGATCCCTCTGGAATGTCTCGAGCAATCACATCAATGTATTTAAAGGGGTGACGACCCCGGTTTTGGCAGGTAACTTCCAACTGTACGTCTGAGACAACCTTGGTCAATCGCACGAATGCATGACCGCAATTCATGCACGGCGTTGGGCAACAGAAGATAATTGGAGGGATATTTCTATATATCTGTGCTTTTGGGTCCTTGTGCTCACCGCGCAGGATATGTTTTTTTGTGTAACTCGCAATATAACTTGGTGTAGGTGCCACCTCCAGTCCATCCCTATCCTGTACTCTTCTTTCATGGACCAGGTCTCAGCTCCATATAACAGGATCTCTCTACACAGGCTCTAAAGAATTACAGCTTGGTTGAATTGGAGATACCAGATTGCCATAAGTGGTGTAGATTATTGCAAGCATTCCAAGCTTGTCCTTGTCCTTGCGTGACAGGAAGTCTGTCTTGCTGCGGCAACATAGGAACCCTAGACATACTACTTGAAGTCCTGACCTCTTTGAGTTGGCTACCATCTGCTTGTGCAATGAGGTTGATGATCGTCTTCCTCATTGACAGTCATATATACAGTCTTCTTGGCATTTAGCTGTAAGGCGGGACTTGTCTGCAGCATTCTCAGTGATGTTAGTAGATCTTTTGCAACTCACATATCAGATCAACTGTAGGCAGATCATCTGCGTAGTCAGGTCTGTGAGATGCTGACCCATGTGACGTCTGGAACGCTTGGGTTTGATGGTGATTCCCTTTTCGTTCATGATGTCAAGACTCCTGTCTGAGGATGTAATCAAACCACGACTACAAAGAGATAGAGTCAGAGGTATCCCTTGAGGATTCCAGTAGTTTGTTAGGAACTCCTTTGTGGGGCCATCCATGGTCCCTGCACAAAGCTTTATGGGTTATCATACATGATGGCAGTTGCCTTGACAGTCTCATCTGGGACACCGTATTGGCGAGAATATGCAGCATTACATCTGTTAACACTGTCAAAAGCCGTGAAAAATCCATACGAACACAATTGAATAAGCGTTTCTCTCTTGGAAATTCTCAACGCTTTCTATTAGCCTTCTGAGGCAAGTATCTGAAGTAGTGGTTGATCCTGCCTTTGCGAAAACCGTCTGGTTCCGTCTGAGAATGGGAGCTATGTGAGGATTGCTTCTGTTGATCAGCATGGAGTTGGTAGATCTTAGAGGCCAGTGGTGACAGTGTAAGTCCTCTGTAGTTTTTGGGGTTGTTAGGTCCCTTTCTTGGGGTATGAATGAAATGAATGATGTGAAACGGCCGCTGGTTTTGGGTTTCCATGTAGGTGTTATTACAAAATTCCTAACAGTTGAATCAATGGAATAGTAGCGGATTCTTCCAGACTACTGCAGGAATGATTTCCGGGACAGTGTCTTGGGGTTCTTTCAGTTTTCCTTCTTCAGAGCAGATCTGAAGCCCTCCATAGAGTGGAAAGGTCCAGTCTGGTGGGAAGGGTTGTCTGCTCTCTTTTGATTGAAGAAAGGGTCATCAAGTTTTAGTGTTTTTCTGGAACTGGCCGTCTTGCCAAGTAGAGAACTAAAGAGCTGAAACCATGTGTCAAGGCGCTCGTCAGTTGTTTTCATTCAACCTTTGATTCTTTTAGGTGGGTAGCCTTCTTATCGGTCATCTCCCTCAAGGCTCCCAGTCAGCAGCATGCTTGTTTTTCAAGATGTAGCGTAGTTGTAGTTTGTTGAAGTCTCGTATTACTGTAATCTTGATACTTTTTGGGTGAGTTGCTAGATATATGCGGTTTGATCACCAACATCTACAATAATTTCTTTAGCACATGGCCCAACATTGTTTCACACATCATGAGCAAATGACGTGAATATATAACAAAATTCTCCTTATTCAAAAAATGCTTCTTAAACCCTGGAATCACTACATATACTCTCTTCAAGGACTTTTGTGTGGTCCAACTTAAGCAATGACGGACAATCATAGCATTGACCTATTATTTTAGCTTATTTTTGGCAAGATTGCAGGCACGGATCCCGGGAGTGGCGGGGGGTGGGTTGGGGGGGGGGGGGGCTCAACACGCCTCCCGGTAATTCTGCAAAATTCTTTGCAAAATCAGCCCATTTTGGACAAAGTTACAGCCTTGTCAGCCCTCGGTAATTTTGACTTTTTTTAAATCCTGATCCGGGCCCCGATGTGTATTAGGCTCTTAATCGTGGGAAAAAACAAAGGGCGATGGCGACGTGGAATTCAAATACAAACACCCTCCACTTCATATAATTTTAGTAAGACTGTTTTAACGATTCGTAAAATTACAGTAATTACTGGCAGTTCCAGATTGCAAATCCAGACTGCCAGTAAATTAAAGATCCGTTGGGTCAGAAATTATAATGGGAAATTGATACCAAATGTATTAGTCCCTAATTTCAGGCCCGTGCCGTTTCGACAACGAGACATTTAAGTAATTTCCATTCGAAGCAAAAACGGATTTATTTTTTAGATCAATGACCCTTCGAAATAATAAAACCCTCCGAGAAACGCCCTTTCGGCGAAAACAGCGCCTCTTGATTTAATAACCCTTCGGAATAATAATTATTTCAATCAAACCTTCCCTTCGGTTAAAAAGCCTTTCGGATCAAACCCTTTGGAATATACAAGTGTAAGTCCTGCATCCCTATTTCATGATATGCATTGGCAATAGCATTGCAACTTCTTACAAAGTCCCCATGATGAATAATGTTTTTATAGAAGTCCCTATCTAGGCCTCTCATGCACTTTGCATTGTTTTTTAAATTTAACTTCAATCGATCCATATCATGTTCCGAATATGGGCACCATTCTTTCTGATACAGAACCCCATATTACATTGGGGGGCACGGGAAAAGTGTTCGGGCATTTCAATGTGACGAATTATTGCTGCTGTGATTTCGTTGTGAGGATATGATTATGAGTGAAGAAATATCCTAAAAAGTCATATCATTTTGTTGAAGGATAATATGCCACTAACTACATGAATTATTTCAAAAATAAAACAGTAAATCCATACAGCTTGCTGATACTTGAGCTGTATAATCTATTCCGTGGCATATTCGTACATGTATGTCCAAATCCTTCCAATCTTGCACAACTGATAACTATGTCCGCAGATATAGACTCTGTGAGGGAGGTTTATAAAAATAGCGGAAATCAAAAGCCGACATTTAAAGTGATTTTGATTGGAGAGGAATATACTGCAAGTCCAGTCTGCTTCAGCGTCTAAGATATGATGAGTGGACAGAATTTCCATCACCAACACTAACAGGTGGGCGACCTGTTGATTTTTGTAAGAAAGAAGTGAATACAGATACACATGTAGTTGAGGTAAGTGCATGGGTGGGTGTCGACAATGTCGACAGACTACTACATACCGCTTTCCCCCCTCCCACACGCACACTGGCTACACACCCCGGCACACAGGTCTACCGACGTGGAATGGGGTATTTGTGAGAAAGATGTGACTACATACCGCTCTTCACCACGCCCATATACCCACATAAAAAAACACAAACCCACACGCACTCTAACACAACACACACGCACTCTCACACAACGCACAAACACACACTTTCAAAATACCTGTCTAGTAACTCAAAATTAAACATATTATAGCAAATCTGTGAAAATGTTTTAAAGAAGCTGATTTCAACTGATTTTGGTAGGTATGGGTGTCAACATTTACCCCAAAAAAAGGGAGTTATCGAAGGGGTGGGGAATTTTCGGGAGTCAAAGGTCAATAACAGGGGTCAAATTTTGAAATTGATCCAATCATGTTGAAAAGTATACCAAGTTAATAGTTTAATCATAATGATTCCGTTCCAAAAAGGTATAGTTTGTATTATATACTTCATTAATAAATTTAAGATTGTTTATTGGTTGAAACTCTATCACGTGATTAAAAATAGTTCAACTATACGGCGAGAAATCGGCACCATCCGTAAATAGTACCCCTAAGCCACGCCCACCTGTAAATATTTACTATTTACGGCTCAGAGGTACTATTTACGGCGATTATTTCGCGTAACTTACTGCGATCGCGTAGCGCGTCTGCATTTGCGCGTAGTGGATTGCATTTGGACTACCACATTCATTAGAGGTACGAATCGTTTGACGTGAAATTTATTGAATGAAAAATGCAAAAATTATTTTTTTTTTCATTGTTAACTGCAAATTTATTAAAGAAGTATATAAAGCAAATATATACTGACTCTATTCGAGTCTCTGGCTTAAAACTATGGTCCCTCGGTGATTACATTAGTGCTATTTTGCTTCGGGGCCGCGCCCCTCAGCAAAATAGCACTAATGTAGTCACCTCGGGACCATAGTTTTAACCAGAGACTCTCATGTCAGTATATATTTGTATACTATCTGCGGCCGAAAGTTTTGGAGTTATAGGCTATCTCTCTAAATGCAAAAGAGTGAATTTCACTCTTTTAGAGTGACTACAGGGCCCACTCTGAAAAGAGTGAAATTTCACACTTCCAAGGAGAATACTTTTTTACTTTTTGGCTCCAATTACTCTTAAATTAAACAAATTGATCAAGTGATATCATTTTTGTCACAATTATCAGATAAAAGGTGACCCAAAAAGGTGTTCTTTTGAAAGTGTGAATCGCACTCTTTTTCACCAAGAGTGGGGCCCCTGTAGTCACTCTAAAAGAGTGAATTCACTCTTTTGCAACAGCAAAAATCAATAAAAATGGTAATTTTTCAGTTGGTCTCAGGGGTCCATATTTTAAAATTACTCCGATTTGGATAAAAAACAATGCAAATTATAGCCGGAGCTCATAGGATAAAAATAAGGAATAGTTTTGAGTGTCTTAAATGCTTACTTACCGAAGTAGGGGGGAAACAAGGTCAAGCCCCATTGAATGCAATGGGTGTTGACCTTTGGTGCCCCTACATTTGGGGACTAAGCATTTAAGACAGTCAAAACTTACTTTAGTGTGACTAGTCCTCGTCTACAAATAAATAACCACTTTACATTATAATATATATCTTTGTCCTTAGTTTTCTTCTGAAAACGCGGTAAATTGAATAGGAATGAGTTATGGATTTTGGTTCTGCACAAAATTATTATGTCGAAGCTTTCCCAGCAACTTTTCTTCCATGACATTTGTTCGTCTTTCTTCCTTTCGAATAAATGATGAAAAATACGATCAAAGTTAATTGAACACACACTAAAGCTCAAGATTTATTTATTTTTGAACGAGGATAGGTATTTTTGGCAAAATAGGCAATCTGAATCAGGGAGGATATAATACCTGAAATCTTTTCAACTATATGACTATAACAATGGCCCTGCACTCCAAGATGAAAAGGAATCTGAAGTGTTTTTTTCACCACTAAAGAAACTGAGGTGACATTTTATTCATTTTCAAGAAAATGTGCAAGTTTTATTTGCGGGAACAGACGGTTATATATTTAAATAATTTGTTATGAATTTACACTTGTTTTTCCCTCACCACCCTATGGGGACTGTGAAACCACAGCAATGAAGGACATGCCGCACCGTTTATATGCCTTGTTTTTCTTTGCTTGCTACTATGTCATGTTTGTCTATGTGTTTTTGTTTGATTTGTTGTTGTTAGTTTACTATCTGGGACACGGCAGGAGGTGAAAAATATCATTCTTTGACCCGGAACTATTACCGGGGCAGTCATGTAGCGTTGCTTGTATTTGATGTTACCGACGAGAATTCACTACATCGATTAACCTATTGGTTACATGATGTTCAAACTTACGCCGAGAACGGTAAGATGTCAAACTAACTTCAGAATTATGTAAAATTAGGAAAATCAAACAAAAAACAAACAAATATACATGCAAACAACAACAAACAAACAAACATAATTCTGTGACTATTTTGGTGTGTCTTTACAGTGATATACTAGTGTAACGTGAGTGCCTTTTTTGTGCATATATATCACTATGAGTTACAATATGCTCATCCACCAAGGACACAGTTCAGTGGGTTGTACTTGTACATACATTTATATGACTGACCTTGTGTGATCTGGAGTTATCTGGGTATGATATATTATACCACAAAACCAGGGGGTGTATTTTCTAAATACACTGGTGAATGGAAGGTACGAACTGTGCCAAGGGAATTGAAATTGTACTAGCTCATAGTGTATAGGCCCTATAGGCCCTATATATATTAATACATAAACAAAATGGATTGTAATTCATTCATAACGATTATTATGAGAGAGAGAAATAGTATTGGTAAAAATCAATGCATTGATTTTGTCATTGCACGGTGCCGTATGCTAATGAGATTACGCGGTTTGCTTAGAACGTTAAACCGCGACGTTGGAATTGATTCGTTTATGGGCGGTTGGCATTTTTTTTTCCGTTTGGAACATTATTGCATTGAATTTAATTCCGTATTTTTATTTTTCTTGTAATTTCTGTTATAATAACGTTAATTGAATTAGGTTATGTCTGCATATTTTTAGTTTCCGTGCATTGGCAAAAATCAATGCACTTGATCATTTTGACAATATATTCCATAATGGCACTCGCCCCCTGCGGGGCTTGTGCATTAATTCGCGTCAACTGCAAGAGCCTAGGGTTCATTGATGTTTATTTTTTGCCAATGCACCGAAACTAAAAATATGCAGCCAAGTTTCACATTAATCAAAGTCACTTTTTAGTATTTTCATATATTCTATACCTTTCCTATACCATGTAATCTAAGCGTTATTTTATCTAGTGGGATGTAATATCTGATTTGGAAGCAACTGTGACGCTCAAAGATTGAAAGCATTCTGTTCAGGCAATCAGCTACAAGGGATGATTTTTGTGTCTCTGCAAAAACAGGTTGGCATTTTTTTGCTTTGGTATTTTTAGCTGTAGTCTACTGGATTCCACTGTTTGTCGGATTATCGCTCAATTTATGTAAGTATTGAATGGTAACATGGTGGCGTACACAGCGGCCCAAGCATTCAATTTTACATTTGGGCAAGTCCTCATGATTATAATTATAACCATTTGTTACCTATTTGCAATGGTGGTCAAGGCCTCATGACTGAATGACCTATATCACTTGTCCAAAGTCTAAACGGTAAAACCACCTAATCTTGAATAAAATGATCGGCCTAATTGCAACTTGGATAGGGCACTTAATCTTATTTAATAGAAAAATAAAAAAATTTAAGAAGGTTAAGTTAGTTTAGAATATACCCATTATTATTCAAATTTAGCATACACAGACATATGAAGAGTTTCTTCTCAAAAATGCATTATATAGGCCCGTAGGGAGGAGCAGAATATCATAGGGGCCTTATTTTAATGAGTTTGTTTTACCTCCCACTACAGAAAAGGTTTGACAAACCTTTGTAGTTAGTAATGGACCCTCTACTTCAATGCTAGGTAGTAGTACTCTCAAATTGTGGTAGCACTTTTCAATAAGGCCAATAATTTAAGGTTTCAAACAGGGGTCAAACTTTTAAAATGCCCCAATCAGTTGAAAAATGTATGGCCATATTGTCCTCTAATCATAAGGATTCCAAAATGTATAGTTTGTACACCCCTACGACCATTGGTTTTTTGGAGTTTATAAAGTTTAAATTGTAAAAAAAAAAAGGTCAATTTCCAATTTACAAAAAAATAAAAAAAATAAAAAAAATAAACTATTAATAATTTTAAATACTTGCAAGTTATTGCCTGAGGGTAAGAGGACTCCTAAAAAGGTATAGTTTGTATTATGTTAACTGCTTACTTACGGAGATAGGGTCAAGAAGGTCAACACCAATTGGGTATGTTTGACCTATGACCTATTTTGTTCATAACCATGGTAACTATGCTTTGCAGATGGTACAAACTATTCCTTATTTTTCTCATTAAGCTAGATGAACAACTCTTATCATTTTCAACAAAATTGACAACTTCCGATTTTGACCCCTGTACAAAATAGAAATTGACCTTTTTTTTTACCATTTTAAGGATTTAAGCCATTTTTACCCTATAACGCCAACACCATTGGTCATAGGAGTTGGGGTAGGCCGGAATCATACATTTTTTGGAATCCTTAAGACTAGAACTGACAATATGGCATACATTTTAACATGATTGGAGCATTTTTAAAATTTGACCCCTGTGTAAACTTAATTGGGCCCCTATTGAAAAAGTGGATACCACAATTTGAGAGTTACTACCTTCCAAGCATTGATGTAGAGGGTCCATACTAACTACCAACTGTGTCAAACCTTTTCTGAGTGAGGGGTAAACGATGATGTTTGACATGGGTCCTAGCTCCTCCACTACTAGAAAGGAAGGGTAAAACGTAAACCTTGGCCTTTGGAAAGTTGTTTATTAAATACCAAAACTCCTCCTCTCCCAGTTGACTGTGTCAAAAAGTTTTGGAAGACGGACGGCTTGGATTTACTATGACGTACACACATTCTTTCAATACAATTTACAATGAAGAGCGCCGCTCATTACGCTCATTACTGAATGTTGACGACGTCATATTTGGTGGATCCAGCTTGGGGAGATTTTTGAAATTCTGTAGTGGTGTGTTCATGACTTCGAGAGACACTTCTTTTAGACCTAGGTGGTCAAAATTGTAATGCATGCGCATGATAATGGACAAATCCGGTATGTGTCTTCGCTATCGGAAGCTGAAAACAAAATTTTAAATAGACTTTTTCCTTTGTTGAGATGTTGGGGTTGTTTGTTTAATGTCAGTAACGTTGCGGCATGAGTCAACATCCCCGAAATTAAGGGTGAAGTAAGTACTCCTAAATAATCGTAATTTATGGCATATACATAATGTGACTATTGGAGATGTACTATCAGTGTCGGTGTTACTTAGATCATTCCTGGACCCACAGTTTCATCATTGCAAGGTGACATTAATTCTAATAAGGTGCATAGCAATATCATGGCTATTTTTTCTCAGCAGTATAAACCAAGTTTGAACTGTGAATGCCTGGGAGTATTGATTGTGTCATCAATTATATGCGCCGAACCTGGGTTTGTGGGCGCGGTCAAGCATGGTTTGGCATTGAACGTAAATTTACCAATTCGATTGTGTGTTCTCTTAGGTCAGTCACCCGAATTTACTACACATGCGCGAATTGGCCATCGGTGACCAGCGTCGGTGACTTGTCCCTAGAATCTTTTATACAGCGTCAAATTAGAGAAGCTTTGTTTGTGCTATGGTCGGTTGTCTTTCAATATCGTCAACTACATAGTTCAGGAAACAGTGGAATCCAGTATGTTAAATAGACGATAACGGAATAAAGCGTGAAACTAATGTTGCGTGAAGAGTCAACTGAATCGATTGCCTATTGTTCACCATTGTTCCCGGACTATGAGTACGCCGGACGATAATTACTTCTACACCGGTGTGAAAGCAACTATAGTCCGGTAGGAGCCAGAGTCCGGGTATAAAGCGTGAAACTAATGTTGCGTGAAGAGTCAACTGAATTGAGTGCCCTATTCCTTACCGTTGTAGCCGGACTGTGAGTACGCCGGACTATAATTACTTCTACACCGGGATCCCAATTGTAATTTAACGCCGGAGCTGGAAACGCCAAGTTAATGTCCGTTCATGATGAAATAGTGGCACCTCACAAAAATGACCCTAACTGAACTTGCCTGAACCGACAGAACAACTATAATGGAAGAGTTTAAACACGTACATAGCGCATAGCGCAATTTCCCGGCTATTTCATATTGGAAGAGCTTTTCCAGCAGCCGTTGAATTATTATCGGAGATCTCCGATATTAATTATTCTAATTACAAAACTCCTTCTTTTGCGACACATATGAGCTTTACCATTCACAGGTATAGTTTACTAGCCAATTACCAATGCACCTGTGCAAAAATCTCAAAATATTTGGAAAATTGTGGGCGCTCTTCAGTTAATCTATCTTCTTAAAAATCTAAACAAATACGTCAAATACATGTTATTAAAAACTTAGGGTGAAAATTCCTTTGACACCTAATGTGTTTAAGTGTTTGCAATATTTATTTGAAACATGCTTTAAGTACACTGTTAAAAAATGTCCGTAAATTTACGGAAATTTTTGGCAGCAGTATTTCCAGTCATTTTAGGGTAATTTACAGAAATTTCTGTCAATTAACGGAACTTTGACAGTAATTTTACAGAAATTTGTCTCATATTATGGAAAAAAATATGTATTTTAACAGAATTTTTCCGTAATTTAAAATTACGGAACCAAAAAAAAAAGTCCGGAAATATTGCTGCCAGAAATTTTTGAAATATTTCCGTAAATTAACATTTTTAGCTATTTTTTATGTTTTTGGTT
>JAMKCH010003876.1:0-34675 GCA_023653785.1 Ophioderma brevispina
TTGCCTTGCATACCAATGTGAATCGGAAAACCAAGTTAAAAAAACCGACCTATCAATTGAGATAAATGAATACTTCCAACGGGCTCAGCAATATAGGGATGACGACACCCTCTGCCTTTCAAATGTTGATTGTGTCGCAAAAAATGCTTGCGACAACGGTAATTCGTAAGTGATGTGGAAAACCTTGTTTCTGTTTTTTTCCTTTTTTTTTATTACAGGAATTGACACAAACTGCCACCACCCCTGGGAACTCTTCTGTTTTTATGTAAACATCCAAATTGTTTTCATTATGTCTATTTTTCAGGCCATTATGTTCCTTTAAAAATGTTTAGGAAATGGGTCACGCCTATTTATCCTCCCCATTGAATTTGTTTATAACGTCGTCCAATCGTATTTCTACAAACCACATTTTCATGAGAAAATTCTGATCCAAAATCGTACCAGACATTTCATGGCTGTACAATAAAAGGGAGAATACAAGAAACATCTAGATATTTACTGTTGAAAAAACATTGGAAGTTCGATGGATACCCACAAATGAAAGTTAAAACGACAATTATAGTATTAGGCGAAACAATGTCTATGTGGAAACAAAAATAATGTACATTGCAAAATAAGGGTGAGTAAAAAAAAAGTACAACCCAAATTGATCGAGTTTTCATGGGAAATCTGGTGCTATTCATATAGTTTCTTCTTGTAATACATCCTTGTTTTGGTAGCTCTAATATAAAAATTACGGCATTAAAATTGCTTAGCCGCGTTCAAAAGTTACGCTGGAAGAAGTGAAAGTACCCAAAGTGAAAGACAGAACAAGTTACACGCTAGAGTAACCCAAAGAGTGCTCTTGGTTGTACGTTGGCTTTGGGATTTTGCAGCATATCCCAGTAATACACTTGAATAAATGTCAGGGAAACCAGTGACATAAGCAGTTGTGGGTGGGGCGTGGAAGGAAGAGGGGTACAGGTGGATGCGCACTCAAAATCTTTGCCCCCTCCTGGTCCCATAGCGATCAGGAAAAATAAACAAAATCTATTAGTATTGACAGGTAACGTGTTCACCTTGCAAAATGTGTTTTAGTGATGCCACAAAATTAAATTGTCCCCATGCCTGAGTCCCCCCCCCCAAATGAAAAGGTGCTTCATAGTGGGGTAAGACGAAATGAAACAGATATCCAAATAATATTTAAATTGATCAATTTTTGGACTTGAAGCAAACAATTTGCGAATTTTTTTTTCAAAGTGATTGATTTACAAATAGTAAAACTCCAAAATACATGATGTATAGGGCTGGACGAAAAATAAGCATTAAAATTGTCCATTTTAAAATATCTCCTGTTTAATTTCATTAAATCTAATATTCTACAGATCATTCAACACATCTCCTGCATAGCATTTGAATACGTTGCCAAATAAATAAACCAGTTAATTATTCTGAGCTCTCACGGCTGCGTAGTACGAGTCGCAGTGTACAGTCAGTGTACAATTGTTCGGGGCAGAAAATTGATACCTTCCCAACAATAAAGTAGCCTTTGAATGCTTGATCGATTTAAAAATTAAAAATTATTGTAAAGCTGATTAAAAAGACATCTAATACAGGGAATGTGATAAATTCTGTTAATGGTTTATTCATAAAAAAAAATCCCTCATTTGGTTGAACTTTTATGACCACCCTGTATGACCCAATTACATTGTTATTTTCAAGGCACGTAAATAGCTCACTAGAAAAAAATAGTAGACATAGGGCGAAATAGAAGTATTTTGGGATTGGCAAAATAGGACCACCCCCATTAATAAACACAAGAATGATGTTAAAACAGAGGTATAAGAATAGGGTGTGATTTTTAGGAAAAAGCTTAATTATATAATAATGATTAGGCCAAGGGACTGAAAGTTTTGATTTGCATCCGCCGCCGCATGCTCAAAAAAATGCCGCCGAAAAATTGTCAGTATTAAAAAAAATAGATGATTTGCATAAAAAATGCTAACACAAACAAATCAAGTTCAAACGCCTCAACAACTTTAAAAGAGTACAATTATGCAATAACATAATGATAAAGAGTACATGACATGCAGGCTCTGAATATGATGCATTTCTATCCTTGGCCTTGTTGATTGTGATTGATCCTTGTTCTGCTAAGCATAACTCCACATTATGTCTTTAACATGTTGTCATTAAAGGAGAACCCGTACAACGGATAATATTAAACAATATACACTATAAAAGAATTATTGAACACATATTGAGTGGTTTCATACAAAAACGGAATTATATAACCCTAACAATGAATTAAAACCATCTAGTATGACCATGTGCTATTTAAAAATCGCGCTAGTGTATACGTGTTATGCGATACGCCCGGCATGTTTAGGTCATACATGCCATAGGAAATACACATTATGAACGCATCATGCGTGAAGATGTATGACGCTACCGTGCCGTCCGTACCGCATAACACAAATACATATCCCATATACAATAGCGCGAATTTCAAATAGCGCGTGGTCAGACAAAATGCTTTTAATTCGTTTTATGGTTAGTATAATTCTGTTTTCCCATTAAACCACTCCATATGTGTTCAATAATTGTTTTTATAGCGTATATTGTGTAAGTTATTCTTGATACAGGTTATCCTTTAACAGATGTGAAGTTATGCAAAACCACATGGAATACCTTTCCCCTGTTACCAGCATGAGCAGGCCATTTCAAAGAGCCAACTTTGCAGACTGCAGACGAACAAAATACCAAAAGCGATTCAGAATCGAGTTGATATATATGTTCCTTAGATAATAAATTACCTTTTTGAAATAGTTAATCCTCAAAAAATCAGAAATAACCTTTCTCATGCAGAAGTGATTGTAGTCGCAATTTTCTTCAAAATTTTTAATTTCTAATTCTTTTAAGTTTTTTCACATGTCATCGCATTATATAGGATCTCAAGTTGTGTTTTTAATACTGAAAACTGGGATATATCATACATTTAGAGGGATTTTGAGATCAACAAAGTTGAGGTAGGTAACAGGGGAAAGGTATTCTATGTGTTTTTGCATAACTTCACATCCGTTAATGACAACCTTTTAAAGACATAATGTGGAGTTATGCTTAGCAGAACTAATTGATCCTTCAGCTCTGGAAAACTGAACTTGCAAGTCAACCAAAGAAAATACAATAATGAAAAATTAATAATGAAATAAAGCCTCATGCCATTTGAAAAATGTCTGGACGCAAATCTAAAACTTCCTTTTTTTTTCATTCACATTTTATTATTTTATTAATCTTTCCATCCACATTCCAGGCAATGTTTAACAATGTTAATAATGGCTTAACCATTTTACAAAAAACACAACAAGTTTTGAAATATTACATTCAGGCATTTTCTTCAAATAAGTATTTCCAGTTATGCCATGTGGTATCGAAAGTGTGTGGTTTACAACTTGTGTTAAACATACACTTCTCTTTGTGGTACAAATTGATCAGGTCATTTTTCCCATATCTAAAAGAAGGTCTCTCTCCTTTAATCTTACTTTTATAAATACAGAATTTTATGATCAGAAGGATATTATTGAATACATAGTTTTTGTAAGTGTAATTACCAAACAAAACCAGCTCCTTTAACCTGGACCCAATGATGAAAATCATTCCAAACTTCCTGAGTAAATCTACAGTCCCAAAACAAATGGATTATACTCTCGTCATCCCCACCACAAAAGGTGCACAAAGGGTTATTTGACTTCCCGATTTTGACTAAGAGAGTATTTGTACCCAAAATCCTGTTTAGGAGCCGAAACTGGAACCAGTGCAGTTTTACTTCATAAGTACACTTCCAATTGTATAACACATCTTGAGCCAATCTATTTCAGAGATTGTGGTGCTAAAAACAGGTTCCATTTCTCAATACACTTATATTGGACCTCCTTCTCTGTTAAAAAGATATTATAGAAACGTTTACACCCTTTTGCATCCTTAAGAATGGTGTTGACAAAATAAACCCGAAATGGCATTGCAAGAGAATTTTTCGCTGTATTTAAAAGATGAGCAAAGGGTTTTGCAATTGCCTTTTTATGCCATAAAGAGGAAGAAAATTGGTCCTAAGATTTTCAGAAATCCCATTTACAGACCAAGCATCAATGATGCAGCAGCCTATCAATGATTTATCAAGAGGGCAATTTTTGTTTTGTGACCACCTAACTTTACGTCACAATGGGAAATACTATGAAAAAAAATTAACTGGTACAAAAAATTTTGGTAATTAAGAACCACGTTGGTTCTCAAACCACAAGTCTTGCCCTCTTTTGTGATCACAAATGTGTAACATTGATGATGGGTTAAAAGGTCCTAAGTGGTCAATGGGCGTCATTCTCTGAAACACACCCCTGAGTCATATTTGCTTTTCTGACCAAGCTAGCTCAATCGGCTCTATTTTTAGGCAGAAGAAAAACCTTATATCAGTTTACAAAAAACTGCAAAAATGGCCCAATTTATTGGCCAATGAGCTTTGACCAATCTCACTATGAGTTGCAATATGGTCGAGCCCAAGGACCACCGTGCAGTGGGTTGTCTTGTTACTACATTTAACAAACTGACTCTTGTGGAGCTGTGTATCATGTGATGCTCATCCCAAAAACCATAAATACCTGTGAATGGAAAGCTACTGAACTGTGCCAAGGGAATTGGAGATTTTACTAGCTCATAGTGTCTGTTAACACCCATATATGGGTGCAACCGCTGACTCGGACCCATAGATATGCGTCACAAGTCAGTGGTTGATGATCTTCTAGCTGAATTTGGTTTCAATGCAGTGACACCTTTGAATCCAATCTGTTAAACCCTGATATGGATTTTAGGGGCAGTGATCTTCTGACCAAGATTGGTGATTATCGCAATTTATCTGTGACACAAAAACAAATTCATAGATTTTCAAAGAATGGCCCTTAAAGCAAGTGTATAAGTCTTGTGCATTCCCATTTGGTTGTGTGTTCAGTGGAATTTTTGTAAAACTCTGGTCCCTGATGGGGTACATCAAACAACCACATAACAGGAATAAATGAAAAATATTTGTACGTATTCAAAATAGCGGTCAAAACCGATTTTTGCAACGCGCACTCCATTTTCAACCCAAAAAAGAAACACCACTTTCCCGAAGTACTTTTTTTCCAAAATTTGGTTCATATAGACATTTACAATTGCTGATTTTTTTTAAAGTTTCTCGAGTAACGATTTAAGGGCCAAACAAATTTTGAAGACGTGCTTGTCCAAAAAATTAGCATAATACCGCCATGCGCAACTGATATATAGGCAATTGCATACAATTTGGGTAAAAATGATTGACCATTAACAAATGGCACACAAACAAAATGTTGGGGTCCACGTGAACCCCCCCCCCATAACACTTAAGTGTTAATTGGCCGCAATCTGTGAACACCGAGAAGAACCTTTGGACCAGGATTTCTTCCTGACCTATTTGGTTGAAATTGGCTCAAGAGCTTGGGCTGGAGAGCAACACATTGCAACACTTTAACCACCTTGATCTTTTTTAAACATTATATAAATGTCTTAAAAACTCCTAACCTAATCATTTACTCTTGCGAGAATTATATAGGTTTATGTCTGTTACCAAAGCTAAACTAAATGTGTGAGGACAAAGGATCACTTTCAAAAGTCCACTACTAAGTTCTTACTAAATTAGCTAATATGTGTGCATGCATGCATGCATCAATACATCCACACCTGCATGCATGCACACACACACACACATCACCATGTTCGATTGAAAGAAAAGTTACAATCACAACTTGGAATTCTCAGAAAATGGGCTGTATAAAACACTAAAATCTGCATGCACATCACAGGCTGAATTTCATTACAATGCACAGAGCAATGTTACATGGCCTCTTGGCATGTAAAACCCCTCGAATCGAACACTGACACACACATCAGACACCCCTACTCCACACATGCAGGCACACCTACAAATTGGTTTCTTGGGCTTGCCCTGAGCAACATTTGTTCAATTGTTAATTCTTATTTTTGGACATTTTGTTTACAACCACACACACATTCCAGATCTTCCAACCACAACATAGTATACATGTACGTACACCCCTGCATACAGACATATACACACACACACACACATATACACACACATACAAATTGGTTTCTTGGTCTTGCTCGGGCACACAGATTTTGTTTCAAATGTTAATTTTTTTTTTGACATTTGGTTTACAACACACACAAACTTGTAGGCACACACCTACACACCTATGACATCCAAGAGACGGGCATAGACTGATGCCATAGATCTGAACACACTCCACGGACTAGATCCACATACACACACCAACAGGGAAATTCCAGACATTTTAATTGAGAAATAATTGGATTTTTACAACAAGGGTAGAAGGATATTATACTATGAGCAGTCAGTGTCAAATTCGATTGATAGGGTGCATGCACTGGGCTTATTATATAAAATAATACACAAGTTTACATTCTGAGGACTTAACATTTTTTAAATTATTCATGTACAGAACTGTTCATCTATTAATTCTATAACATATCATCTTAAACTACTAGTACTAGAATATTGCCAAATGTACAACTGACGCATAGTACTGAGTTGTGTTACAACCAAACACACCTGGGTGTTTGTCCTGCTTAAGTCGTGACCCCTACTACTGTAATACTCCACCAGCACACTGACAATCACACGAAAGGTCAACATTAGACCGCAAAATGCATCACAATGCTATCATTATAAAAATATTTAAAAATTATGCATTTTTAGGTTTTGCATAAAAAAAATGCCTACTAATTGTTCACCATTGTAAATCAAGGGCAAAAATACCAAAAGTTAACCCCAAAACCAAAATTTGAACTCAAAATTTCAAAATTTGAACTAAGAGACCAGTAATTTCAATACTTGCATACCTGTGAATCTTCACAAGATTGAACAAGATACAAAAGACTACTCGATTTTTAGTGGGCTGCCCTTGACAGAAATCTTCTACTTGATGGGAAAACCTATCTATTGAGGCTGATAAAAAATCACATCATGGATAGCCAAATCATTGATATACAGGAATACCATGCTTATACCAATCGTTATTAAAGGACTGACTTGTTACCCACCTTAATTTTGGCATTAATTCCAATACTGGAACTTAAAAACCCTCATTTCTATTCCGTGGTACAGCATATTGAGAAATCTGTCTATCTTACTTTTTCCAAAAGTGTTTACATCCTTATAATCCTTGTTCCAGTATACATACATCAAGAGGAATAATCAAAATTACAGGCAGCAGCGATTTAAGGAAAGGCCCTGTCAGCATCTTAAGGTGAAGGGCCCTTTAGCGCGGCAAGTACACAATGTCCGCGCTTTATGTAACGAGGGTGTGTCTGAGGGGATTCCCCCCCCTCGGAAGTGAGAAATTTTGAAATCTTAAAGTACGATTTGATCCCTTTTTGATCCTTATGTCCATAGGCTGCTATCGCTACCGGACACGCTATGCTAGTCGTTTTAATTTTATAGGGCCAACGAGAGATTTCACATATCAGGTGTCCCTAAAAAATCGAAAGTACTGATTTTTGCCCGGATGTAAAGCTTTCCATCAAAAATATCCCCATCTGAAAGGATTAAGCTGAAATGTGTTTCTTTGGTACAAAAATTGTGAAATTTCTAATTTCGTATAGGATCAAATACGAAATTCAGTCTATGTTTTACATAGAAATATAAGCAAATCAAAGTCACATTTTCCTCTCTTTTAAGGCATTTCTGTAGCCAAACACAAGGCAAGAAATCTATTGGGTGTCTAATCTATTATAAAATTATTATTATGACACAATATTTGGGTGCCCCAAAATCTCTCGTTGCACCTTTAAGGGAATGTTTACAAATACTTTTAAGGGGAGGTGCAAAAAATCAGGGCCCCTTTTTTATCTGTGAAAATTATACGCCAACCCCACAGAAAATCATATAGACCCCATTTTCACGAGCAAAAAAGACAACTTTTTCATGGTCGTGGCCCCACTTTTGAAGGGTCAAAAATGTTTAGCTCCCCACCGTTACAAATGTTTGTGAACGGTTCCTAATTGATAACAAGGTGGAAGCCCTTTAGCGCCACAAAGCGACACAATGTTGCACTTTGATGTAACGGGGTGTCTGGGGATGTTCCCCCTCAGAAGTGAAGAAATTTTGAAAATCTGGTCTTAAAATTGTGCGATTTGAAGCACAGTTTTGCTCCTGCATGGTCACGCTGCTATCGCCTATCATTAACGCTGCATGAAATCTATTTGTGTTTTATACCTCAAGGAAACCAGTATACAAATTGTTATGGAGTGATGAAAAAGAACGAATTTTCAGGGCCCCCTTTTTGGATCTAAAAAAATCAGAGCCCCCCCTTTTATCCTTGAAAAATACTGACGTCAACTCCACAGAAAATATTTTCATGAGCAAAATTGTGGTGCATTTTTCATGGCTGTGGCCCCACCTTTGAAGGGTAAAAAAATTCAGGGGCCCTGGTTACAAATGTTTGTGAACGGTTTCTATTTGGTAACAGGGGAACCTGATGCAACCTGAATTTGACTTAGCGAAAACCTGGTTGTGTGGGGCCCGGTGTCCTGCATTATCATGTTGATGTGAAAAGACACTGGGCCCTACAAATCTTGGAAGGGATATCCACTGTGGCCGTGATTTTTTTTCTTTTTTCCATTTTATTTTATTTTTTGGCCGGGGAGGGGGCCCCGGAGAGCAATATTTTAGGGGGGCCCTGTCAGCAGCTGCTGACACTGCTGCCTCTTAAATCCGCCACTGATTACAGGAAAGTGTACTCACTTTAAACAAATTAAACACCTTATTATCACTGCTGTATTTAAACAATCTACGAATTCAGGTAATCTTAAGTGCTTTGGCAAAAGGTTCAAATTGAATCATACTTGCACCACCCTTAGTAACATGAAGCGCCATTTGATTTCTACTAATTCTGTCTACTTTACTCCCACAAAACAAAATTATAAAACTTTGTATTAATCTCCTTAACTATATCGTTATTTGGGGTAGGAAGCGACAGGATCAGATGATTCAACTTTGGCAACAGAAGAGATTTGACCACAACAATTCTACCTAGTACTGTCAGGAACCTCTTTGACCAGTGGTGAATTTGTTTTATAATACCTTGCATTGTGGTGACATAATTTACATACACAATAACATCCAGATTTGTACAAAGTGTGACCCCAAGATAACTAAAGGTGTTTTCACCCACCCAACATAATTTATATTTCTTACATATGTAAGACCTCGTCACAACCTTTTTTTTGAGCCAATCCAAACAGCCTTTGGGGCCATTCTCCGTTAAAGTGTTCAAGTTTGGTCTCCAAAATGACGAAATATCAACATTAAGGAATTTCTGAAAATCATTGAAAATCGTGAACTTTAATATTCTCAGAACACAAAACAATGCATGGGTGATCTTAAAAAATATTCCCGATTTTTAGTATATTGCCTAACGTTAACACTTAAGTAACGTATCTGTCGTAACGTATCTGTCGGGCCTTTTTCTTAGTCGTGCTGTTCTTGATGAAAGTACGTGCTTCACCGACTTAGTCTCTATACGTTATCAGGTATTACCTTCATACTAAAGCATGGTGTGGTATTCTACTTTATGTATCACGCCGTATTGCAAGAGCGTAGCAGGAGGGAGGTAACGTATCTGTCGCGGTATGAACGTAACAGGAGGGATTTCTTTCATTACTAGGGCTGGAAATTGTTACGTTGAAACCAGATTTTATGCAAAACATGTATAATATAACATTGACATCTTCTCGATTTATCACATATTAGAACATAGGTATTCAGTTATTTTGAGCAATTTTGTATCCATTCGAATTATTGTAACGTATCTGTCTGTAATATTGGCGACATGCTCTCAGAGAACTCTTGCGAAACTTT
The DNA here is from genome assembly GCA_023653785.1 of Ophioderma brevispina. Classification (NCBI taxonomy): domain Eukaryota; kingdom Metazoa; phylum Echinodermata; class Ophiuroidea; order Amphilepidida; family Ophiodermatidae; genus Ophioderma; species Ophioderma brevispina. Next base: position 9,947 of record JAMKCH010003876.1, read on the forward strand.
AATAATCCAATATTATCATGTTTTAAACTTAACAATTAGTGCATAAGAGGCTGATAAAAATGCAATGTAATCTGTGATATGCACTCTTGTGTAATGAGCAGGGACACATTTTAAAAAATGGATTTGGGCTGGCGACATGGCAAAAAGCAAGGATTATGCATCTTTAGCCTTATTGCTTGATACTTTCTCATCCGGTTACAACATCTAGTCCGGATCATTTTGAAAACATAACTCCTAAGTATAATTTATATTCATAAACATTCATTCTTAAAGGCCAAATACAAGCTTTAAACTGTGCATGACTGTGAGCGACACTAAAAACGACTTTTTGAACACTTTATCAGAGAATGGACCTTTGTTTTTTCAACATTAATTTTCAGACCAGAAATATTATGAAATGTTTCCAGAAGACTGAAGGTGTGCATAAGTGAGTTTTCTGTACCATCTATAATAACGGTTGTATCATCAGCGTATTGTAGTACCTTATATTCCAGGTTATTTATAGAAATACCCTTAATACCTCTGCAATTCTTTATGGCAATATTTAAAATCTGAGAACATAATAAAAAAATATATGGCGACAGACCATCCCCTTGACGACAGCCAGACTTAATCTCAAAAAATTGGGTCATGTGCCCATTAATCAAAACCGTAGATTGGGCCTTTTCATACAAGACGGAAATCCATCTTTTAAAACCATCTCCAAAATTAAGCAGATCCATAGTTTTAAAAATAAATTTATGTGAAACTGAATGAAAAGCTTTCTCAAAATCAATTAAAAGTAAGAGGCCTGGAATATTATTTAATTCTGTGTAACTCATAATGTCGCAGACCTGTCTTATGTTCTCACCAATATACCTTACTGCCATAAATCCTGACTGCTCAAAACTGATTAAATCTGGAAGTACTTTTTTAAGCCTGTTGGCAATACAAGATGACGCAAGTTTATATGACACATTAAATCTAAAACTTTCATTCTCATGGCCTTAGGTAATTTCACCCTTCTGAAACTGGATTGGTAGAACTCGATTACAGTAAATGCGCGAAATTTTGGAAAATTCCTCGCAAATGTAAAATATGACAGTATGTTATGCAGGCAACGACAATATTGATGCTTATTGTAACCAGAAATCACGTTTTCAAATACACTAATTGTGTCAAAATTGGACCAATTCTGACATGCGCACATTTCCTGTGAGTGCAAGCCCTATATTTGTGGAATTTAATTGATATGCATTGTAGATCTGCCTACTAGAAATATGATCTTGAAGGGTTGTCCTGTGTTAGTGTGTAAAGCACCTTTTAATACACAAGTGGTACATAAAGGTGGTTGTTCCGATTTATTGGTATTGTGTTCTCTACTGATATGAGAGCCTGGACCTTGCACATACACCCCATCAAGTACCGTGGGAAACAAACTTGCGGTTTTTGATGGTAGACGCAATAATGCAGTGCAACGCCCTTTCACTTTACGGTGCTATTAAAAGTGGTTAACCACAAAACGTGGTTTGTGTTTAATCTTGGGATGGAAATGGGATTAGGAGGGACCTCAAAATTTCACGGACGACAATGAGAAAATACTGCCTTTCATCTGATATCAAAATCGATAATACCTTCCGGGTAAAATCAGGGGGTCCCAAAGACGATCGGAACATGCACCTTTAATTCATCCCAGAATGACATCTCATGTGGATATGCAGGCCATGCTTTTTGTGGAAACGTGATGGACACATGGTGCACGAATACGGTTTGTTCTCAATGTGCACTTTAGCAATATGCTTGTGTAAACTTGTTGGGTGTGAAAATCTCTTCACAAGTGTACATGCATGTGGTTTAACAACACCTTAGTAATAGTAGCTTTAGCATGAGGTTTCTCTTTAAAAAATTCTCATTAATTACAGTATTTACTGCAATAATGTGCTTCTTTAAACTGGTTTTAACTGAATAGCATGCACCACATGTGAAGCATCAAAAGGTTTTGTGTGAGCTCTCTCATGCACAGTCAATTTAGCCTTTGCGTAGAAACCCTTACCACAATAACTACAGGACAATGGTGTATACGACTTGACGTCGACAGCCGCTTGACTTTGAGATCCTTTATTAGTATGAACTTGTTCATGCAGAATCAATGCATTCATTCGAAAGAAACGTTTACTACAATAAATACATTGGTGATGAGGCTTAACATTAGGTTTTGTGTGAGAATGCGATTGAGGCAAATATCGGTTTTGTGTTTTTGAGATCTCTCAGGCCGAGTCAATCTTGACTTTATATTGAAACCCTTACCACAATGAATACACAGGTACAAAATGTGTATGATCAGGATCAATGGTGTGTTAGTTCATGAGTTTTAGTGAGCCATTTGATGGGAAAACTTTTACACAACGAGAACATAAGTGAGGAAAGTGTTGCTGTGATATTAGTAAATGTCGACTTAATGACGATTTGTCTTAAAACAAGGAACCACATTCATTACACTGGTGTGGTTTCAATTCGCTATGGGTTCGTTCATGTACACGTAGAGAGTATTTCTGCTTAAAACACTTTCCACATTGTGAGCATGTATGTACCTGCATAGGAAACGTGTTGCTGTGAATACTAGTAACATGTGATTTATAATTCGCGTTGTTTAAACAGGCACCACATTCATTACACTGGTGTGGTTTCAATTCGCTATGGGTTCGTTCATGTACACGTAGAGAAGATTTACTGCTTAAAACACTTTCCAACATTGTGATGCAGTGGGGGGGGGGGGGGGGGGGGGGAATGCACCTGCATGTGAATTGCCTTCTCATGTTCATCTAGATCGGATTTGGAAACAAAATCCGTACCACATTTTCTGCACCTGTGTTTCTGCCCGGGGGTTTCTTTGTATTTGTGCATTTTCATGTGGTATTTAAGGTAGACTTGCAATAAAATGTTCACTTGCAGTGCGCACACTGCGTGTACGCTTGTGCCTAATTGAAAGTTGATCTGCTGTTAAAACTCTTCTCACATTGAGTACACTTACAAGTAAATGGGCGGTCACGTGCATGTCCTCTCATGTGCTTTTTAGACCTTTTTACAGAAATCCTCTTTATCTTTTTACAGCTAATCTCATCAACATTTTTGTGGATTTTCATGTGGCTCTCCAAGGTAGACTTGCGCGAAAAACTGTCATTGCAGTAAGGCACTTGTTTGGATACTTGTGTATTCTCATATGGGTATCTAAGCTGGGGGGGGGGGGGGGGGGGTTGGGCTGGTAAAACGTCTCACAAATGAGTACCACTTATAAGTAGAGGGAGAGTTGCCATGGATGTACTCTATCACGTGCCTATCCAAAGACAACTTTTCTTCAAAACGACAGTACATTGAGTACATTTGAGGGGAAGTTATGTATTCGATAATGTGATAGCAAAGAACGTCTTGATTTAAAGCGCTTATGACATTCAGTACACTCAAGTTTACAATGGTGTCTTAGTGACATTATTCTTTGAGGAAAACTCTTACCACAATCCTTACATTTTACTGCATCATGATGACTGTATTTAATCATGTGGTTATCTCTGGCTGTGTACAGGTAAAAGTCGCATCATAACTTGGGACAATTCTGCCCGGGAAGATTGTTGATTTTTGTAAATATGAACAGTGCTACACAAGATTCTCACCACATTGATTACAGATGTATTTTTTTACAAGCCTGTTTACATGTCCCGCTGACTTAAGGTGAGCGGCTTTGGCTGTTTTGCAGGTAAAGCTCTCATTACATAAAAGACACTTTTCAAGGTAAGTATGATCCTTAAAGAGATGTAAGAGAAGGGTCTTCCACATTGAGTACATGTACGGAAACATTTATGTACTTCGGAATGAATTCTTAAAGCACTTGTACTGCAAAAACGCTTACAACAGTGACCACACTTGTATTTAGGTATATGCCTGGCGTTTTTCTGCTCATACCTGTCGTTTTCCTGTTTGTGCCTATCATTTTCGTGCTTGTGCACAGATGCCAAGTGCTTCTCTCTGGCTTTTTCACTTTGAAAGCTATTACCACATTGGGGACAAGATAAAATTCATCAATGTGTTTTTCCATGTGTTGAGCTAATTTGTCTAGTTTAGTAAATGACTCAACACAGTAGTCACAGCAGTATGGTCCACCCTGAAGGTAAGTGAAAGTCTTGATTTTCACTACCTGAAAGCATACAAGTGTCAGTTGAATGTTATGCTTTCTTTTGGCATGTGATTATTCAATTTCTCACCACATTTATCATGAATTTGTGGCCTGGAGCTGTTAGTTTTGACACATGCTCTACGGGGAGGTAAACAAGAGCCACCAACGTGATCCTGAGATGTTTTCTGGAAGAGTTCATTAGGCTTATGTCTCCCAATGTCGGGTCGCTTCATGTGCCGAGTTGCAGAGAAATTCACTGACCACCTCTTGTGCTTTTTATGTGTCCCGTGTAGTTGTTAAAATGATGGAAATATCTCTGCAAAATAAGCAAAGAATGGTAGAAGCTTGGCCATTCTGCTCCAACTCAGCTAAAACTTTTGCCAAAAGTTCTCCTCCTAAATGTAAAAAAAAAAAAAATACAAATTTACACCAAACAGTTCCTGGCTTTTACAATCATTGCATTGTATACAATATTATAGTCTTGAATGATTTCAACTACAAACTGTTGAAATCATAAAATGATTGGGACGATTTCCTGAAGGCAGCGTAATAATAAAAGCAACAGCGCTGTGATCTTGATGAAAATGGACGCTCTATAAAAGCCAATATATTATTATTATTATAATTATAGCTTATTTTGGTATTAAAATCCCACAACCAACAATGCCAGTGCGGCTATGGTCTTCAAGGTTATTCGGTAAAGCAATTGAAAAGACGAGTGCGTGCACGTGCAATGAATTTTCCTGTTCAGCGAAGGTATGGGAAAGTTTGTAAATTTTTCCGAGATAGTGGAAACTGAAAAGTCTTCGCGGGGTGTTTTTTAATTATTTTATTTATTCACAATTAGAGGACTGAGACTCAGAGGTATACCAAAACAGTGGTTAACCACTCTACTAGCGGTATCCCTCGAAAAACTGACCAGAACGGCTTGGGGCAATCAGGGGTTCAACCCTACTCGTATGGACACGACTGTGATATACATATGACATGGTTTCAGATTCGACTTGGGTTTTAATGCCAAAAGGGTAAAAATGTGAACATGAAACAAAACATCTTTTCTAGGTTAAAATTATGTGTAGAATCCAAATCTGAAGTAAAAAATGCAAAATGTTTGATGCGTTCCAAGATATCGGCATTTGGGGTATTGTGCAATGCCGAGCCCATAGAAACCTATGGTATTTTGCTGAAAATTGCATCTTGCTTTGAAAAAACAAATATTTAATCAAAATTTTGCAGTTGACAAAAAATTTAATTTTATATTCTTGTAGGAATATATTTTGGGCATAATCGATTAACTTTTCAACAATCTCACCTCTCTCGTTTTTTTTTTTGAGGTTCTCGACGCCCAATTTAGGTAAAATTTGGATTCCACAAATTGAAAAAAAAAAAAAAATTCTCAAATTTTAGTGACCAGGGTTTAAAAAAGTTAATTCCATAACTATGTAGGGACTGCTGTGGGCATAATCGAAAAAATTTTCAAGCCTAGATCTTTTAGTTTTCTGTAATTCCTTTGATTGAACGGCAATACGTCTATTCACGCACTGGAAAAATCAAGGGGTAGGGGGCAAACGTTTTTGTATTTTTGGAATTATTCCTATACTTGAAATGAACCAAGTTAGGTATCAATTTTGGGCTCATTAAATTCTGCATTAACTGACAGGTAAATCATCATTGTAGACCCTTCCTTTTTGTTCGAAAGTGCTACATTATTGAATGTCATGTTGTTACGTGACATGTCCACTTTGAAAGGTTCTGGTGTGAAAATTATGACAATAATTTTATAAAACAAATACTTGAATCCATAAGTGAGTACCTTAACGATATTTACATTATAGAAGGTCATATGTATATTGTAGCCTCTGTGAGCATTCAAAGTTGGTAGGTGAAAATTTTGTCACCCGAAAGGTGTGATTTTCAGACAAAATCGGCCACAAATCAATATTTTGTAGCAAAATGGTGTATGATACGGGGTTTTCGATTAAAAATTCATGATCTATGGACCAATTTTACCCTAGAAATTACATCTTAAACATGGTTATATTTGCTCCGATATGATTTTTTCACACTTTGGCACTAGAACCTCAGTCAATTCTGAACCATGTCATATACAGGTAGGACTCTCCTGTCCATGGGACCGACAGCTTAACGTCCCCTCCGAAGGACGGGAATTTCTCGGGTCCAAGTTGGCCCATTCCAATGAACCACGGGGATATCGCGAATTCTAGTTTTAATCATAATCATAACCAATTAAATCCGAGACTTAGTACTCGATTAAATCCCAGCTAGTGGCCCTACCGAAGTTTGAACCTGGGACCTCCTGCACCAAAGGCAAATATCCTAACAGTGGGCCACGCTCTTCCATATACAGGCGACGGTGAATTATTCAAGTTTTAATGGCCAATCAAAGATACGATGCAATGACGTAATTTTACTGGATCAAGATTCATTTATTCATGAAGCGTGACCTTGTACAGGAACACAATGACCAGTCACCAGAACCGGTCATTGCTCAGGCTATAGGCTACTCATGATTGACAGCATGGAGCGACATTGTTTATCCAATGAGTACAAACTACTGTGCCTCATTTGCATAATTGGTTCAATACCAATGATTATACATGGGGGATGTACCTCGAAAAGGGACATAGCCCAGCGTCTTGAACAAGACTAATGTTCAATATCAAGAGTCAAAAAAGTTTTAAATTTGCATGAATAACTTTCAAGTCAAATAAATTTTGATTTTTTTCTACAATGCAAGTGAAATATTTGCAAAAAAGGATAAAATTGCAGTTTTCAAAGGTAATGAATGAATTTCCATTTAGGTGTGTGTTGCAGTAAGTGTCCGTATGGGGAGTAATGACTAAAATATCTGATTTTAACCTTCATGGGTTGCTTTTATTCTTACCACTTGTAGGGTTATGTTATAAGTAGGAACCTATACTTGTACAGACATGCAAAAATATAATAAGACCAGAAGCAACTTAAAGGTGTTTGTTCTGATTTATGTGTATTGTGTTCTCTACTTGATATGAGAGCCTGGCACTTGCACCATACACCCCATTTCAAAGTTACCCGTTGGGGGGAGGAAACAACTTGCGGTTTTGTTGGTAGAGACGCAAAAATATGCACTGTTGCAAAGGCCCCCTTACCTCCCTTATTCATTCTGTGCTTAAATTAAAAAGTTGCGTTTAACCCACTAAATTAAAAACGGTGGTTTTTTTTGTTTTATATCTTGTGGATTTGAAATGGATTTGGGGCTTCAAATTTCAGGACGACAATAAGAAAATACGGCCTTCATCTGATATCAAAATCGATACTACTTCCGGGTAAATCAGGGGGGGGTCCCAAAGACGATTCGGAAATCACGCCACCTTTCTTAATAAGCACCAAATTTGGATTATTTTAGTTCATTACCGTCTTTACGGACACTTACTACAACATGTAATTGAATGGAGAGTCATAACTGTAACTTTGAAGACTGTCGTTTTCTTCCTTTTATGGCTATTCTTTAGTTGCAAAAAGTAACTTCTGAGAATTATACAGACTTATCCTTCAATTTTAAGCTATTTCTGCAAATTTCAAATATTTTGACTCTTTCGGGTGAATCACTATAGTGTCTTTAATACACACAAAAAAATGTATTTTGAAATCCGAATCTCCCTTTTATAGGGACCATCATGATCCCCAAAATTAACCTTTACCCCAAATCCCTGGGCATTAACCACATATCTCAGACTATTCTGAAAATTTTCTGAAATTGTGCCAATTTATGCAAAAGCAGCATCATTATGCATATATTTCAATGATGACCCTAAATAACCACAAGATGATCTTTGACCCCAATCAGTGGTATTGCCAGAGGGGAGCAGTTTAAAGTTCAATGGTCATCGTGCGACAATTAAATTTTACAAAATTGTGTGAAGAATTAGCCCTCAGAAGACATTTAAAGCATATAAAACCAAAAATTTGTTCTAAGGCAGGGCCTCCTGCACTTTCTGTCGGTTCAGATGCCACAGTGCCCCCCAATATCAAATCCTAGATGCCCCTGTTCCAACTGTGACTTATTTTAGCCACACCAAAGATACTACATCGGTTTGATAACTGCATAGTCCATCAAACTCCCTTATGTACCCATTCCAATCATATCAAATCAATTATCTCACATCAAATATGACAGAATACATATATAAAGGCGGTTCTCGAACCGCAAGTGTCGCCTAGTTGGCGACATTTGCTTTGTGATGAAGTTTTGGCAAATGATGATTAGAAAGAGAACAAATGCAATGAGAGAAGTGTTAAAAGGTCACTGGGATCACAAAGGTCACCTGAGGTCACCAAGGTCATATGAGGTCACCCCACCGCACCAACGCACCTTCCCCAAGGGCACCTCCCCACGCCCCCCTCCCCGACGCACCTCCCTCCCTGACAACCACCCTGGCTCCCCTTCAGCATCCCATCCTGACACTACCAAGGCCAAACCAATTTGATGGGACCAAAGGTGACATGAGGTCACCAAGGTCACAGGAGGTCATTAAGGTCCATGAGATCACCAGGTCACATGAGATCACCAAGGTAAATGAGGTCACCACAGGTCACATGGGGTCACATGAGGTCACCAAACATGTCACATGTGGTTCACAAAGGTCAATGGCGGGTCCAAAGGTCAATGGGTCCCAAAGGTCACAGGGTCACAAATGGCTCATGGGGTCCCAAAGGTCCAATGGCGGTCAACAAGGTCGTCTGGGGTCACAAAGGTCACAAGAAGTCACCAAGGTCACACAGTACCAAGGTCACACAAGGCCATCAATGGTCACATGAGGTCTCAAGATCACAAGAAGCACCAAGGTCACAAAAAGTCACAAAGGTCACTCAGGTAACCAAGGTCACATGAAGTCAAACCAAGGTAACATGACGTCACCCCGCCCTCGCCGACGCACCCCACCATTACCCGATGCACCCTACCAAACGCCAAAAAAACCCAACACCCCGGACCCCACACAGATGCACACCACCCAACCCCTCCCGACGCAACCCCCTCCCCGACGCACCCCACCTCAACACATAGAACCCGCCCACACAGTAAACCCCCCCCCTGGCCCCTCCCAACACACCACCCTGCCTCCTCCCCAACACCCCACCCTTCACCTCCCCAACACCCCACCCTTCCCCCAACCCCCCAACACCCCACCCTTCCCCTCCTATGATTCACACACAAGATGTATGGTATATAGTTTTGCATGTAGCAAAGGAATTCTGCATATCCGATGTACAATGTTAGGTTCGCATACGAATATTTAATTAGCTCATTTGCAGACCAAAGAAGATGTATCAGGAAATTAAAAAGAAAAAGAGATGAGAAACAGAATGGGTTTGTCGTTCTGGTCTTTTAGTGTGCACATGTTGAAGGACATTTGCATATCCGATGTACCGTTTCAAAAATCTAGCAATTACGCTGATTTTTGCCATTTTTAATTAGCTCAATAGCATATGTAATTTGTCCGAAATTGGCCCAACATATAATCAGGTCGAGAACTCTTTAACCCGCATTCCTCCACCAAGTTACATCATATATACCTTACGGAACTCAGATAACTTGCACACAATCCTTGCGGGGTAAGGGTTATCATTTTGACCCGAACCCATATAAGCTAATTAATTCATGAATATGGCAAATAATGCGCCACAAGCGACACATATAATTCTGGCACCTCACCTCTATCACCCTACCAAGTGGGAAGTATCGGAATTAGCGTTTGCCAGTCAGAGCATTTCAAAAAGGTTAACCGAAATGTCTTACAAATTGGAATTTTGCAAATCCGATGTTACCATTTTAGCGATTCAGCAATTACGAATATTTAATTACTCAATGCATACCTAAGCCGCATGCATCAGGAACTTCAATACAAAGAAATACAAAGAATTAAATCGGGATTAGCCTTTAGCCAGCAGAGCTTTTTAAAAAGATTAACCGAAATGTCTTAAAAATATCACCATAGCAAAATTCATGATATGCAACCTGCAGCCAAAGGCTACACATAATATTGCTGGCAAGACCCCTCACTCTATCCATCCGATCAAGCTTGAAGTAAATCGGGGAATCGCGTTTGCCTGCAGAGCATTTTTAAAAGGTTAACCGATTCATAACGGACGGACATACGGACATACAGACCTACGACACACATCATTTGGACTAGTATGTGCCTCCATGAAATATCGTTCAGGGCCGACACAAAAACTACGCTGGGTGGATGAACATGTATATTATGAACATTCTCCAGGAACTCTATAAAAAATAAATAATACATGTGTAACAATAATACACGAATCTGTAGACAGATCTGAACAATCTGGCTGATATTTCTTTCTTGCTCCCATCATTGGTCAAAGTGAAAAAGACATCATAGTTGAGGAAGATGAGATACTTGATTCGCACGATGTAGTGGCTTTACTCACTAACACTCCCATAGACCTTACTCTGCAGATCATCCACGCCCAGCATCCACGACAAATTAGAACATGAACGCAATCTTAAGAACAGAACTTTACTTTCCATCAATGACATCATTGAGATAGTGGACTTTAGCCTCTCAAGAGTCGCACATTTTATCTGCAACGGTACAACCGTCAACGTTTCGGCATGGCCATGGGAAGTCCCTTGAGCCCCATTGGTTGTAACATATTCATGGAATGGCTAGAAATTAAGGCTATAGCCACTGTCCCCTGTCCCCATCACGTGCCGTACTCGTTTTTGGAGAAGATTATATGTAGACTATGTTCTCGAGATTGTTCGCAGAGGGGAGGTTGACAATCTAAGCACTTCAATAATGTAGTCCCTTCGAACAGCATAAAGTTCACATACGAGGAAGAACAAGATGGAGCTATCTATCCCTTTTCTTGATACGCTCATCATGAGGAAACCTGATGGTACGGTTAAGTTATGTGTTTACAGGAAGAAGACTCACACCGACCAGTATCTCCAGTTCTCTTTCCACCATCCTCTTCACCATAAACTGGGTGTGATCAGAACTCTTCTTGATAGAAGCGACTCCATCGTTACAGAGGCAGGAGACAAGGATAAAGAGGAGCAAAACATATGCCAAGCTTTAACAGCTTGTGGCTATCCGGAATGGTCCATCAACAAAGTAAAAAAAGAGATCTCAGCCAAAGAAAAGACCCTCCATCCAGACCCTATGACCCCATAGAAAGGAAAAAACAATTATTTTTGCCAACTGTGTACCAAAGATCCCCCTTAAATTAAGTTCCCATGGGGCTAGTGGAAATATTCTGATTCAATGCATAGTCTAATTGGTATGTTTTAATTTACTTTTTATCCCATCTTTCTCAGATAAATTGTTTTTGAGAAATCCTTGACACAACAATGACATATCGTTAACATTCACTTTGGAGATATTGGCAATTTAGTCTACAAACACTTTAAATTAGCATATTTTAGAAATGCTCTTTTACTTTTATTATCAATTAGAGAGGGAGTGCTTGAATTTTCACCAATAATTGTGCAAGTTGGAGATCAAAAGCTCATTACTTTTTGAGATATGATTTTTTTGAGTGTAAAAAATTAAATATCGCAGCTTGAGAAAACAATAAAATACATAAATATCACAGGGAATTTCAATTTGAGAAGTTACTTTTTTGACCGTAACTTTTGAACGGAAGCTCCGATTGATATCAAACAAAAAGCAATTTAGAAAGGTATTATTTTCAACTTGAATTTGTAATATTTATTTTTAGCCATCCAAAGGGGTAATTCTACCTTAATATGTTTCATATAGAGTGCTAATTTTCTGAATTTCTGTATGTGGGCCATTTCACACTAAGCGTGCACTTTGAGTCTGACAGAGTGTCAAAATTCATCTCTGTCTGATTTACACAAACTCAGTGGAATTGAAAAATTCAGGATGTGTCCCAGTTAATTCCAAAATATTAGAGCATGGCATTTTCAGTAACATCACTAAAAATATCACTGAATTAGGGATGAAAAGCTGTCTGAAGAGGACTTTTTTTAACAATTATCTTACCATCTTCAAAATGGCAATTCTTAATTTGTTCTAGGGTTATACCGATTTATAAATGCGCTGGTCACTGGACATTGTTGAACACTTTGTGAGTCTTTAATGTGTCATTTTACAATATTTAAAAATATGTTAGCTGTTTGAAATCCAAATAGTAATGCCGAACATTTGCAAAGGAAATTCTAGTAATCTCACTGTTTATCAGTTTACTTTTTTTAACTATGCAGTTATATAACGCAGTCATATGTGCAGTAATATCAATAACAATATCATTTCCAATGTTCAGTAAAAGTTTTACATCAATATATCTTGTTGTTATACACAATATGTGGAACTTAAGCTGAGAAAGCACCATATATTCAGGAGAGGACATTTTGTTTAACAATCATCATACCCTCTTTGGAACGGCCATTTTTTACCTTACATAGGTGAATACTTGTCTGTTGTTTGATGTGTCTTTGATGTGTCATTTTACAACATTTAAAAGACATTATAGCTGTTACAAATCCAAATAATGCTAAACATTTGCAAGGGTAATTGTGGAAATCTCACTGTGTCATCACATTACATTCTTGAACTATGCAGATATATCATCAGCAACATCATTCCATTGTGGAGTAAAAGTTAAACATCAATATATCCTGTTGTTATGAAAAATCCATGGAACTTGAGCTGAGAAAGGACCATTTAATTTGTTCTGGAGAGGACATTTTGTTTAACAATAATCATACCATACTTAAAAAGACAATTTTTACATTAACTAGGTTCATACTTGTCTGTTGTTTGGTTGTGCAGGTCACTGGACCCTGCTGCACATTTTAAGAGTTCAAAATGCCATTTTACATTGTTAGCTGGTACACATCCAGATATTTTGGAAAATTTGCATTGGAGAGAAGTACATATTTTTTTTCAAAAATTGCACAAAACCCTAGGCAAGTTGTGGTTTCTAAACATAATATGCAACACAAATTATTAACTTATCACATAAATATAGGTGCTGCTACTTTAATACTTTATTTTCTTTGGATTTTACCAAAAATGATGTATTGTTCTGGAGAGGACATACGTTAAACAAGATGCAAAATCATAAATTTAGACATCCCAAAGCATGACAACAGCAAATTTATGTTCTAATCTGTTAGGAGAAATAATGCTTCTTTTGTAGAAATAAAATATAAAATACTCCATGTCATTCTTGGTTCAACAATTACCTATTATCACATGTTCTGGAGAGGACACACTTTTAAGCCGGAATCAAGTTGGTGAAAAACAGACCTTTGGTTATATTTCTGGCAAATACCCACTCAACTAATTGTCATTTGTCATCATTAGGTAACAATACAAAGTTGTTATAAGAAGATATTTTTAATTTATTAAAATACAAATGAAGACTTGTTGTGGAGAGGACATTACATTTTTCTTTTAACGTGAATACAGATTTTACAATAATTTTCATAACTTTGTCATTTTTACATCGATTGTCCTCATTTAACTTGTATACTGTCACACACATTCTATATTTTACCACTAATAAAAAACAATACCACAGCACAGATGGTATACCATATGTTAGGGATTATATAGGTGCAATACCATCAAAATCTAAAATGAGACTCCAAAAATGTGTTAAAAGTGCACATTTTAGCCAAATTTTAATAGAAAGAACAAACAGAATTCCGTAAAAATGCTCCTGTAGCTTGCTCTCCACAGCATTTATCATATTATAAAATGAATAACATTATGTTATTTCCCCAATTTAAGCAACTAGATGTGATAATAGTGGTAGTTGCTAAAGTGCACGCTTAACGTGAAATAGCCCATGTGCTGGCACACAGTGATGCCAAAGAAACCCGAATTCCACAAAGTTTACGGTGAATCTTGATGCTGTTTTGAATTCGCTGTTGCTGTAAGGTTGGTACATGAGTTAACTGACACAGCGAATTAAAAGTTCACCAATTTCTCCTTTGCCAGTGAAGGATTGTTCATAAACGAGGTGGAACTGTGGTTAGAAGCCGTTATTAAAGACACTATCAATGATCTACCCAAAAGAGTCAAAATATTTGAAATTTGCAGAAATAGCTTAAGAGTGCAGGATAAGTCTGTACTCTGTAGACAAAGTTATTTTTCAACTGAAAATTGAGAAGGAAGAAAACAGCAGTGTTGAAGGGATTAGCAGCGATAATGCGAGGGAATCGAAAAAATGTGGAAATGCATGTTTTTAACGTATAAATCGGGGATAAGTGTGTACAATTCCATATAACTGCTTTAATGTAGAAAAAACCACCAAATTGTGAACAAATTAAGTATTTGAGGAAATTTGTCATACCGTCTCCCGCAAATAGACACAGTGACGGTTAGGGCTGGAACTTTCAGGCAGGCATTCGGGTACCCGCCCGACCTTGAATTATCCGGGTCTGAATTCCAGTCACGGTTACCCCAATGTCAAGTTTAAAAAGTTCAAATCATTTAATTTTTACACTGCCTATAAATACAATCTGCTACTACAGCCACATGGCCAGACGATGTATTGAGTCCATCTCACAATGCACCAGTTGTGGGAAATTTCACCTCAATATAAATACATGTGAACACAGAAAAATCCTATTCTTAACACATAAAAAACATTGACTTTAGTCCACAAAGCATAAGTACTTTGGTAATTTTTAGCATGATCATGAAATGGCTTGTGGTTCCTAAAGTAAATATTTCTTATCCTGAAGTACTTAGTTTTGTACTGTACAATATAAGCATGTTGCAATGCATTATGGGGTGCCTTAATACCACCCTATACACATATGGCTACATCCCAGAATGGACATATTGAGAACTAATTACCCCATGACCTTTCAAAGTTCAGAACTCGACTCCAGTGCCTACATTTCCCTTTGGGAGTGAGTGTGAAGGGCCATTGCACTAAAAAAGACTTAAAATCATGAAATTAGGTCAGTTATCATGGTTATGTACTGCAGATATATTTCAATGTGTACTATTTTTCATGGGCTAGTGTAAGGGTTTTTGATGCAATAAATAATAACAAAAATTGGTTGATAAAACTTTGGTGAAAATAATGTGAAAGCTGTCTGAAAGTTAAGAGATTTTGTGCAGTCAATTGGCAATTGGTCATTTCGGGTACCCGGTACCGCCCGAAAAATTACATCGAGCACCCAGGTACATAAATACCCGAAAATCCCAGCCCTAGTGACGGTGTCTCAAAATCTGCACTAAACAGCTGATTGTGGTTTACACCAGTACAGAATAAACAATGGTCAATAATGTTTGTGTTTGAGGTCAAACTGCATTGATCATGGTGCACAATATCACGCTGAAAATATGTGATATTCAACAAGGTAGCCCGAGGTTGCTCTGGCTTGTTCCGCTATGATAGTCCCTACTAGCCCGAGGTTGCTCTGGCTTGTTCCGCTACGATAGTCCCTACTGAAATGCCCTAGCCTACGGGTGTCTCCCCACCATTTTAGGTCATTATCTTTTTCTGTAGAGTAAGCTTGTTCCCTGACCTCAGCTACGCATTTTTGCGGAGCTGATGACTTTCTGACTTGGACTACGGACATTGACCTTGACCCTTCTCCCCTGACCAGGTGTTTTTTTGTACAGTTTCACTCAGGGCGCACATTTCTGAATCATTGCGTTTTTCGATCTTACCTGATTTTAGGTGCTTGAAATCCCCCTTTTTGTTGTCAAATTGCGCTGTTAATTGCGATTAAAATTGTTCCCCCATTTCTGTTTTCCGAGTATGTAAATGCGACGCATTTGTGGTACACAACACTGTGGCGGAAGGCGACGCATTTTCGCATCAACGGATTACAGTGATGGTTATGCAATTTTGCATCGCCATTTAGGCTCTGCATGATGCACTTTTGCGGCGCCCTCTCCCGATTGGTTAATCTCATACTGCATTGCGGTATTCGGGAGGGCGCGCTCACGGTTCGAAGAGTGTACGTGCGCAGACTCAGCCGTGGGTGGTCACTTTTTGTTTGAGACATTGTGCTGTTTACTCGTATTTTTGTTTGTCTCCTGAGTGTTCTGTCTGACTTTGTGTATTTTACGTTTAGTGACTGGACAGGACTTTTCATTTATAAGCGGCAGTCTCTGTATCGTAGGTTTGAATCAATTGTAAATAAATGTTAGTTTGGTTATTTGTGTTGTGAAACTTATACCTTTGTCACGTATATCATTACCTTTTGTTGTCTCATGTGGTTATGTTTGTTCAAGCAACACAGAGTTAGAGTCCACCACCCCATAAAGCATTCGATTGGTGAGCAGCGGTGTGATTTTATTTAAATCATTGGCGAATCCACAGTTTCGCCACGCCGTAAAATGGACTCTGATGACTTTGTAAAAGAAGCCAGAATGAAATTAGAAAAAATAAAACAATCTGGCAGCCCATGTAGTGATTATAAATCACAAACACATGAATACGGGGCAGAATATGACCCGTACAAAAGGGAGTCAATGCACACTGACAGTGCAGATCGATATGACCCATATGTAGGCCTACTCTACAATGATAGAAGTGCAGTGCCAATGCTAAAAACTAGTGATGTGCTACCGTCCACATTTGACGGCACTAGTCCATGGCAAGATTATCTCGCACATTTTGAGATGGTGTGCGAACTAAATAGATGGAGGCAAAGAGATAAGGCTATGCACCTAGCAAGCCGCCTCAGAGGACCAGCACAAGCTGTCCTAAGTGACTTGGAGTATACATCCAGGTTTGACTATGGCGTATTAACAAACGCCCAGCAGAGGCGATTTTGTTCGGAGGACAAAGCCGAACTCAACCGGACGCTCCTGAAGAATAGGATGCGTAAAAAGGGGGAATCTCTTCCGGAATTAGCCCAAAATTTGCGTCGCCTTGTGAAAAATGCGTATCCGGACGCACCACTGGGTGTACAAGATAGTCTGGCAAAAGACCAATTCTTGGATTCGCTGAATGACAGCAACCTCAGGTGGCATATTTTCCAATCTCGTCCGAAAACATTGGACGAAGCCCATGAGCTGGCAGTGGAAAATGAGGCGTTTAAAGCTGCCGAAAACCAAAGTGCACTGTGTGGACCCAGAATTAGGGCATAAATGAAGTAGGCCTATAGGGAAAGTGGATGTTCTGGACACAAAAATTCCGGACACAAATGACCAACAATCTCAAAACAAGTTGCTCAAGCAACTAGTAGATATGTTCAATAAAATGAACATTGACGTCCAAAAACTAAAGGACGAGGCAAAACAAAAACCAAAAAAAGAAACAAGGACATGTTTCAATTGTGGCCAACAAGGGCACCTAAGAAAGTTTTGCCGAGAAGCAAAAACCCAACAGTCCCAGACAGTGACACCCAATAGTACCTGTAGATAAATCGGGAAACCGATAGAAACTGATCTTAAGGGTCGAAGGTCGGTAGGCCATGTAAATAGTTGTGATGATAGGCCCATACCTGAATATGAAAACGGCACATTGATTGTACAAAATGATGGCATTTATGTATATGCCAGTGTAAATAGTGTTAAAGTGAAATTCCTAATTGATTAGGGTGCCACCCCCCGGGGGGTGGGTACTCGACCCAAAATTGGGTAACGGTGTGCGTCGGCAGGGTAAAAAAAATCGACCCATGTTTATAGTGACCGAATTGTTACAAAAAAATAGACCCCATTTATATAGTGCGTTCCAAATTTCGGACCCATTTCTATAGTTGGCTTTGAAATTTTGCACCATTTTCATAGTAATCCTTAGCAAAAATGGCCCATTTTCATAGTAACTTTTTCGAAAATTGGAAAATATTCACTTAGTTTTCATAGTGATTTTACCGAAAATCAGAAAAATTGACCTATTTTATAGGAAATTGAGACAAAAAATTGAAAAACGGACCCATTATATAGTAGCAATGACCTAAAAAAATGACCCATCAATATAGTAGCACGGATGAGAAAAATAGACCCATTGTTATAGTATGGGGTGAAAAATGTGACCCATATCGGCGGCCATCATATATACCTACCCCTTCTCTCCCCTTGAGAACCCCCGGGAGCCACCCCGACCCATTACTGAGTGACAAAGTGCCGTCAGTCAAATGTAAGACCCCCCCCCCAAACCATCTCTAACCAATTAGTAAGGCCTCAAAGTTGCAAATGGCAAGCCCCTCCATAATCAAGGGAGGGAGATTTTTGCTTAGACATGGGCACAGTGAAAGTAGAGATAAAATCATTTGGGGCTGATATTGAGGAAAAAGGTCTGGATTATTTCTTACAAATACAATGTGAACTAAATCTGAAAACTAAGAGACTAGTTGTCAATCTGGCCAAAAGCCAAACTGGACCAAGAAATATCACTTAGTGAATTTAAGTGTCACCGTGTTGCTGTAGGGGAGACCACGGTCATACCCCCCAACAGCGAAAAAACTGCTTATCTGCAAAATTTGTGACCAAAACCCGAGAATATCGACTGTGAAACAATGGGTGTTTTAGAACCAGGCGAAACTTCTGTGCCAAAAAACACGAAGTCATGGTAGCAAGCACGCTAATAATCCGACCAGTGGTAATTCCACTAAGGGTTTTAAATCCAACTTCAAAGCCTATAAAATTACACGAAAAAGGTCACAGCAGTATATCACGGGGTCACTGAAATCATTCATGATGATCGTGACGAACATGTGAAAAAGCACGATGCAGACGCGTGATCAGTGAATACACGACGGAAAAGCAAGAGGCGATGCAAAATTGCGTTCCCGACATCTCGTCGACCTCTGGCGACGCAGTAGTTGGGTGAAGAACCGAATGCCGATGGGAACACATCGTCGACCTGCGTGTTGACCAAGGATATAATCCCGACCAGAAAGACAAAAAATAATGTATAGACACCAGTAGGTGAGAGGCCTACAGTTGGGTTGGAGAAGAAGCACTAAGAACAGAAATCTGCCAAAGAAATTACCAAAAGCACTTTGGTGCTTTGTATGTTAATAAGGGCGGGCTCATACTTACCTGACGTAGACTCAATATAAATTGCATCCTCTCTGGGGATGCAGGACCTCCAAATATACTACCCTAAAAATAATACCCATACCAAAAAGGGGTGTGGTTCCCCCCGAGGTGACATATTACCCAACATGCCCCATGCCACCATGTTCCTCTCAGCTGACTCTACCATAAAGCGAGTTCGCTCAGGGGGACTGGGCTGGGAGGGAGTCTACGTAGGAAAAGTATGAGCCCGCCTTAGTAACATACAAAGAACCAAGGTGCTTTTGGTAGTTACTGCGGGCCTTAATACTTACGCCTGAAGAGACTCAATATAAATTGCATCAATGTCAGACTAGCGCCGAAGCGAGGACGGAGGGGAGCGAACTCAGAGCCCCGAAAAAAAGGGGAACCACAAAGATAAACAACCAAAAAGAAATAAACTAATTAACAGTGTAGGCCAAAACTAAGATCAGTAGTGGCCTGTAACAGTATAAGTACTGAACACAATAAGCTTAAAACCAAATGCGGTGAAGCTCCAATGATTAAGCACTGCAATAGAAACTTGACCTACTCAGGACAAGACTCAAATCTACAGAATGTCTCAAGAGAGGCAGTTTCAGAATACCAAGACGTCTGATACCATAAACATTAATTGTTAACCCAAGCAAAAAGGCCCAAGATTGAAGAAAAGAAATGCTTGAGATGGAAGAGCAAAAAGAGATGCTCTACCACATACTGCGCTGCGAATTCTTACTTCAACCAGCGAACATACATACTAAAAGCGGTTGGACGGACAATGATCAGGTCGTTGGCACCGGTAACGAAGTTGTATGATATCAACTCTCCGAGATCAAAGACCATCTTTTATGGACGACTTGTCGCCGCTAAATATACGTGACTGACGCGACTACGCGACTACGACTACCACGGCAAATACCGAAAGTCGAAATTTCGGCCACAAAATCAAGTCGTTAAAATCCTTAGAGCTCTTTAGGCATAAAATATGACACGAAAAATCAGAGTTATCCCAAAATTTGTGTCACAAGTTGAACGCACGAAAATACTCTCTATCAGAGAGAAATTAAAATTTTTACTGCGAACAAACAAATCATGAAGTTAAATAATAAGAGAACCAAGATTAACAATTTCATGATAAACTTACGCAAAGGAAATAAGACATTCTTAGACAAATCAGCAGCAAAGACGAATCGTTTTGTGAACCACAAGTCTTGTGACTAGATTGGATGATACCTGATCAAAACTCAGGCCACCGATTGACAATACCAAACCGCCGTGAACCAACACGGAAGTCGCACAAGGATGAATCTTGAACTGTTTACAACACCGGTCGGCGATGACCGATCAGTGTGTCCGCCGAGCTCTAAGGAACCCGGGTACCTTCCGCCCAAGATTAAAAACTCAGTGCGTTGTTTTGTTGTTCGGTCGATTGCGACCGAAACGATCTGGAAAGGTTTCAATTAGAAAGGATCCACCGCGCCCATGAAACTGAAGGCGGCACGTGGTATCTCGGGTATTCCGGAAACAGACTAGAAAGGATCCACCCGCACATGTACCTGAAAACAGCTCTGCAGTACTAACGCAAATGGGATCGGCCGAAGAACTAACATCACACGTAAACAAAATTACAAAGGCAGAATTAGTAACAATCTGCAGATAGAAGTACGGTAATAGCGACCTCCAAAGATGCAAATTCGACGAGAACACAGAATCGATTTACGCAGTGAATCTCGTACATCAAGATGAGATTTAAATTCTACAAATGAATCATGTAGGGGCTAATGACTAGGTCTTTGCAGTGATAAAAAACTCTCGCAAACTCAGGGGATATGATAACATAGAGGATCGAACCTCCAGACAAAAAAAAAAAAAAAAAACTCCGACATCGATCTAGGAGTTATCATCATAGCGCCTAAAGAGATTCCGAAATAACATGTTAAACAAAAAGAAAATGGCTTATATGATCGGAACCGTGGGTTTCAAGGAGTATAGGCCCACGATAAAAATAATAACACTGATAGCCCAATAAAGTATTAATCTAAGAAGTGCACTTCAAAATAACTCTGGAGAAAATAAATAAGAATAGCAGTAAATGCTAATAACATGCAGGCTTGAACGATATCTAGCAATAGTAACCATAACTAGATCACTTTTAATGCTTCTAAAAGACATAAATATCGCCTAATAGCAAAACAATAGTCCCTCCAAGGCGATTAAATAAGACAACAGACGAACTGCCCGAATGAATCATAATGTCTAACCTTTGTTAAAAATGTGGACAATAAGACCCTTGAGTACTAGCTAGTATTCAGAACATAAGCCTCTGCTCCAGGGGAGTGAAAAAGGCGACTGACTGGAGGGGGAGCATGGCTAATTTCAGCAAATTGTACCAATCCGATTCTAGATATACGACGAACATGTCCGACTCGGAACTCAAAAGGAAGGGGGAGAGACGACGGAAAGATGGAGAGCAGCAGTTGAACGGGACACGTTATAGTCTGCTCCAAGCTGTAAAGGACGACAAAATTGTCATAAATCATGTTAATCATGTACAATCTAAGAACCCCCTTCAGTCAAGATATTGTATGAACTGAATGGATAAAACAAGTGGGTAAACAAAGTTTAACCCAATGAGAATACTGCTCAGGATAAGGCGCCATTAGACCCTTTCGAGGTCGTAAATGAGCACTCAAAAGCACCGGGAAGGGCAGCAATGTAGGAAGAAGATGAGAATGTCCAAAAGCCTAGGACACTCGGTTGATATGCAAAAGAGAAAACCGAAGCCATCAGAAACGGCCCGGAAAAAACGAGTTGGGGTTGGCAATCTTAAAATCAACTGAAGTTGCCTAAGAACCCTTTATCTGATATGAGATTTAAACCGCGACCGCCAGGGTCTCCATTCGGAACTTGAGTCTGAAAGGACCTCAAAGTTAAAGATCTATATATGTCGACCTTAGAACCAGGCCAGGAAGGGTAGATTAGATATATCAGAAATAGGCTTCTAGCGAAGCAACACGCCCACTTTCTCCAAGAGAACTGACTCTGTAACCAGTAGAGGAAATAGGCTCAAGCGAAACAGTATCCTGTGACTGAATTAGAACGCACGCAATACGGGACACATGCAGTGCATAATATAAGCACATATCAATATGAGCCAATCTCATATATGGATGGCCCCCAATATATCGGCAAGCGTAGAAAGCGGAACATCAACTTTTTTTTTCCGCTAACAGACCTGTGGTCGAAAGTGATGGCAACGATATAGAAAAGCCCCTAGCACAAACAATTAATTACCTCGTAAGTATTGTGAGGCCTTGGGACTTCTGATAAGAGGGAGGTGCCAATCCTCAGAGTGGAAAAGACAAGAGGTCTAAAGTCTTGATTCCAAAGTCGATTGACACAGACAGAATTAGCCGATGAGAAGCCCCCAAGACAAACATATAGGGAAGGCGGGAGTTCTCAAGTTCTAAAAGAGTTCATTAAATAGTGACCATAAAGCACAATTAGCCATAATTGATTGGGCTGAGCCGGATTAGAGCTTGAATGGAGGGTAAGTACCACCCAATGAACCAGTTGAGGTTGAGAGCTAATGGAAATCGGAGGTCTCGCGGTCGACCACTAACTGCAAGGAAGGAGCGACGGAACACCTTGTTGTGCGGAAACATTTGGAGCCGAACCCAACGAAGTGGAACTTGTGCTTCTAGGCGGCATAATTTCCTCCCGAGGTGCTGTGAAACTAACTGAGCAATACGGGAAACGGGAATAGCCGAAGTAACGGCGGGCGAAACTTCCGAGGCTGGAGTACCAAAACGAGGACTCGGAGGACGGAAACAGAACTGGCAGTTTCTTTACACCGGAGCAGACGCTAACACGGCATAGGGCATGACGGTGTTCATAGAATCCGTGCCCGTAAATGTGTTGTGATAGCTAGGACACTTAAGTTTCATGTACACCGGCCCAGCTCAATAGGCAAGATAAGAAAACAATTGTCAATGAGAAAATGAGCCGCAGCAATGTTATAACAGTGGCAAGTATGACCGTTTAGGGTCATCCAACTGTCTCCCCCTTTCTCTCATCCACGGACTAGACAGAGAAAGCTCGAAAGAGAGAGAGAGAACCAAATAGTTGGAAAATGTCATCATGAAAAAAAGATGGACAAACGGAAAAAGTTCCTTGAGAAGAGAAAACGTACCTTCGAGTCAGAATCTCAATGAACTGATTAAAAAAATGGCTTGAGGACTGGAGCGAAACATAAATAAACCCCGGAATCAAGCCCGAAAACAGACAGGCGGGAATCAAAAATGGATTCCATGAAGCCAAAACGATACCCTCAAATATTCTCTTGAAAATATTTCTGTAGCACGCCAAAGGATTGAAAACCTCAGCCACGGCAGAGGAACAGGAATAAAGATAAAATATATCCAACCATATTAGCCCGTGAGCTGTCCCCCGTTACTGTGATCCACACACAGGATCCTCGACCATGACCATGGTTGTATCTATATGGTCTAGTAAACCAGAAAAATGAGACCTTTTAAAAAAAAATTGGATGCATAGCCCCGATGACGTCATTTTGATGACGTCATCAAATTTTGGAGAAAAATAGTAAATTTTCCAAGTATTTATTCTTGCATATTCGGATAGCATAGATAATATTTTGTTATTTATCATTCACCTCATTCGCAAATATTAATTCGTTTCATTTTTATATAGTTTGAAATATTTTTCCCCATTGACGTATGTACACAACAAAAACTTTAACGGCGTTTTCTCAATTTCGATTTTACTTGTTTTTTGGCATGAAAAAAGTAGCGATTTCTCCGACAAACATACTCTGCAACCATTTAACCCATCTTTTTATATTATTTTATATGCATTAGGATGTATTGAGCAGGAATATGTTTATTCAAAATATATTTTTTGTAGAAGCAGATGGACGAAAAATGATGACGGCATCAAATTGGCCCTTTGGGGGTAAAAAAAATCGGAAATATTTTTTTTCCTTATTAGTTAGCTGACCTTGCCATCTTATTTCAAAGCATATTTGAACCTTTATCCCACTACATAGATGAGTAATAGCAAAACTGATTATTTTTACATGGAGCCCTATGTAAAAATCCCCAATTAAAATCCATTTTCTTAAATGTGATTTCAATTGCTAGAGTTTAGAAAGGAAGAACCACCGGGTGGGTTACCCCCTCGAGAATCGTTATAATGCACCCGATGCGTATGATTTTGATACAAGAATAGCTATGATCATCTTCTTTCCAGTGAAACCAAAATAAGTATAAAATAAGTTACCAACAGACCTGTGTGCGTCACAATGACGTCATAAAGCCGGCAAAATTGGCATTCACAGATATTTCGAAAATCCATTTTTGCGCTAAAAGAGAGGGAGGAAGGTCGATTTCATGAGGTTTCAGCACTAAACATGATAAATGATGGACAATTGACTGTTCTTACAGAAACAGACTTTTAGGCCATACTGTGCATAATATTTATAAAAAAATGTTTTTTTTTTTTTTTTTTTTTTTTAAATTTATTGTTTTATTTTTAATTTTTTATACCAAA
>JAMKCH010003877.1:0-45190 GCA_023653785.1 Ophioderma brevispina
GGAGAGGAGAGAGAGAGAGAGAGAGAGAGAGAGAAGAGCGAAGAGAGATAGAGGAGAGATTATTATATATACATAATATATATATATATATATTATATTAATATAGATATATATATATATATATATATATATTATATATGCTGATTGCCTGATTCACCTCGTGATATTGGACGGCATTACGCACCGAACGCCTATGGTGTAGAAACTCGAATGGACCCATCACATGCCATGCCGTGGTGGCGCAATGGATAGCGCATCGAGATCTAAACGGAAGGGTGTGGGTTCGAGTCCCATTCACAGCAAGTCATTTTGCGATTAATAAGGTTACGTCTGCGCTGTCATCAATCTCTCACCACATATGTTTTGTTTGTATGTATTTTTATGACAGTAAGTCACAAGAGGGTTAAATGGTTCAGTGTAGTTGTTTTAGGTTTAGGTCTTCTTCAATCCTCTCACACCATATGTTTTATAAATTATACGAGTTGCTTGTGTATCAGAATGCTTATCAACACCTCGTGATAGGGACGGCATTACGCACCGCATTGAGTTTGCTGAATTAATTAAAAAAAAACCCATCACATGCCGTGGTGGCGCAAGTGATAAGCGCATCCGAGAATCTAACTAAACGGAAGGTTGTGGGTCGTAGTCCCTATACGATAACAAGTTCATTTTGCGATTGATAATACTACGTGTCGCGCTGTGTATAAATCTCTCACACAATTTGTATTTATTTCCTATAGACAGTAATTCACAAGAGGTTAGCTGAGGTTCGTTAAGTTAGTTTTAGCCCCTTGTTTCAGACATATTTGTTTATAAGTTATACGAGTTGCTTGGGTATCGATGCTGATAACCTAGTGATATGGACTGGCATTAAAGCACCGAAACGCTATGTTTGTAGAAATCGAAATGGACCCATCACATTGCAGTGGTGGCGCAAATGATTAGCGCATCCGAGATCTAAACGGAAGTGTGGGTTTCGAGTTCCTTATTCCACCGCCAAGTTTCATTGCGATTAATAATGGTACGTCCGCGCTGTCATCAATCTTCACACATATTTGATTTATTTCTTATGGACAGGTAATCACAAGAGGTTTTTAGAGTTTAAGTAGCTCCAATCTCTCACACAATATATATATACGATATCTTAGATAGCGTTGATTTGATATAGTCGCTGGGCGAGAAAAAACAGAGGTCAATCCAGAGGTCAATGCACAACCACATATGTAAAAAAGTGGGCTCCAGTGATAAAAACTCATCTGTGCATTTTGTTCACACCAGGTCTAGTTCGAATTCAAGACCCAAAAATATGATATTAATATATTCCACTGTATTTCAGCTTCTAGAGCAAATCATTATTACAGCAAAATTATGGGCGGTTTTTGTGTCTCTCGAAAAGTTTACATATGAGGTTTTGCATGTACCGTTTTACTACATGTGAGGTTTCGCTTTGATAAAGTCAAATCTGTAACCAAAAAAAACCGTCAACGTAAAAAAACACAAGTTTAAGTTTAAAAAAGAGTACGAGCCGTATTAAAGTTGTTAATTAAAATGTTAAGAGAGCACCAAATATACTAAGTCGTATGACCATTGGCAAATGGTCCCATTTCTCCATTCATAATTCTTTGTTAAGAATGTTTTGACATTTCATTTAAGGAACCTAATCATTAGACCAAAATTGTTGATTAATAAATCCAACGCATTTGTATTAAGGATTATATTGCAGTTTGAGTTTGGACTTAGGATTCTATTCTTGTTCTACTTGAATACTTATCAAATTTAATTCTTAGTTGCGTTTGTTTTCTTGTTTGATGTCTTGTTGTTGCGAGATGTATTCAATACGAATAAGCCAAATTCTCCTTGTAATATCAAAACTGTCTTCCCAATATGAAACTGCGTTCGACGGATCTGCAGTCGAATATTAAGCAAGGTTATTGTTGAGTTGGTTCTGTGATAGAGTCTAACTCACGTATGTTTCTGGGTATGGTATTGTACCAGTCTTTCTGTGAGATAACCTACAGGAAGAAGGGTACTAAAAGACAATAGGAAGGTCCCGCGCCTGCTCTGGTTGGCTCACGTATGAAGAGGGATTGTTTTGAACCCGGGCATTATTGCATTAGCACTCTAGCATGAAAACGATAAACTATTGGGAGGGTTGATGGTGGGAAAACTGATATTTTCTTTTGCATTGTAGAAGAAATGGACCAAGTTTGCAATGGGGCAGCAGACGCACTTGAGTATTACTTGGGGCTATATTAAACATTTCCCCCTTAACTTTATGACGGCTCGCTACATTTTTTTAACACTTTGTGTTTTTTTTACGTGAACGTTTTTTTTTTGGTAGATTTTCCTTATAATTTTGTGAATATTCAAAATAGCTAGCAAAATTTGAGATTTTTATAAATTTATTATAGTGGAAATAAAAATTTTAGTGTTTTTTGACATAATATTTCCTTCAGGTTATGAGATATTC
This sequence comes from Ophioderma brevispina, assembly GCA_023653785.1. Classification (NCBI taxonomy): domain Eukaryota; kingdom Metazoa; phylum Echinodermata; class Ophiuroidea; order Amphilepidida; family Ophiodermatidae; genus Ophioderma; species Ophioderma brevispina. The sequence continues at coordinate 2,471 of JAMKCH010003877.1, forward strand.
AAGATTTTAAAGTTTCGGCAATTTTAGGACTCTTTTCACAAAAAAAATATACTATAGTGATTCCAATTGATGGTAGATAGAGTTATGGGCGGAGTTAGGACTTCGTCCATACTCAAAATAGGGGACAGAAAATATCCAGAAAATCTTCGATTTCGTCTCGCAATACAAAGGAGATTGGATTTGAAAGAACCTGGCCAATTACAAAGATAAAGTTACGTTGTTCGTCTAGTAAATACTCGATTGTATTGTGTCTTAAGGGATTCACACCCGTAAATACGTGGAGAAAACGGTATGTCCAGCCCCCACTGCAGATGAGTTTTTTTTTTTTTTTGGTGACCCTCGCCTAGTATTCCCCTAAAAACTGAGAGAAAGGCGAGATCTGGGTTTCAAATCATGTTGAATCTGTAGGAATATCAAAAACTGTTGTCATGATATGTTACTTTGATCCGACAAACCAATTTTAACCGTATCTTACAGGGAACACCTGACTGAAAACGTGCTGGACATCCAGGATCACATGTGTTGCGAGTCTTCGCGGTCCAGTAGATCGAACATTTTGGGGAGAAATACGCTAAATGGTCATGATTGATTGGTGAGGAGATATGATGATCTTCCAGCAGAATTGTTAGCGTTAAGGTCTGAGATGTTTCCATTGAGGAGAAAAGACGTTCATCTTCGAACAGTTTGACAGGAACGAATGGGACAGGATTTAGGGTGTCGTTAAACCTTAAAACCTGTTGAAGAACATAGGCCTATAACATAGTAGGTTCTTCGCTTTTGGTACAGTGACATGCACTGGTATTACCAAACACTAAGCAGATGATTGCTTTGTAATTGAAATTAATTGAGCAATTTACATTCAAAATTGTGTTTGGCCAAATACTTTGTATTTTAATACTATTTACGCATTATTGTGTCTACCCCAGAATTAATTTTAAACCTTGCCTACCAACAACCTATCATAAATTTTAGAAGGCATCAAGTCACCTGTGTGCACAAATGCAGAACTTTTACATCTTCACTATCATAAACAGCTTTCACCTGCTTTCACGGAAACTATTCCTTCCTGGATTTATTTGCGCCTTTTCTTTGAACCATTCTAGGGTTTATTATTGCTTTACTATTGATTGGGGCTGTGGAATGGCCCAACTAGCTGCTCAGAGTTGACGTAATCATGGGTATAGCGCAAGCATTATAACCACAAATACACAGACTAAAGTTTGTTATATACTAATCCCCTCAATTCATATCTCCACCTACAGAAAAGTAAGCTATTCCACTATCAACTGGATCTAGTATAAAAAGGTCATAACATTGTGGAGTGTATATTGGTTTTCATTTGTCCCTTTTTTGTGAATAATGCACGGGTGATTTTACCATTTTAAAAGAAAAGAATGAGTTACTGCTTTGCATTTAGGAAAAATACGTATTTTAATACCAACAAGACAGTTTGAAATTCTAAGGAAACGGCATGTTAATTTCTACGATAAGCTTATAAACTAAAGATGCATCACTCAGAATAATTTAAACTGGCGACAAGCGCACGAAGACCCAGAAACCCCCCCCCCCCCCCCCCCCAAACCAGGCCTGAAATAACTAATAATACTAATTTTGGCAAGCAAAAGTTCTGAAATTCATGGTTTTTCACATTGCAAAATGGCATCTCTGCAAATATGAACATTATGTCTAAACAGGTAAATTTACAAACCGAAACAACGCATGAATTTCACAATAAACCATATTAGCCTTTTGGCTGAAAATTTAGGTAATTACTAATTAATTTACTCAGATTCTAAAATAAAGTGCCATCTTTTCATGAAATTCCAGCTAGAACTCGATGTGACCAAAATGCCCATATGAGGTTTTAAGCACTGGGGCCCACTTTTTACATGGAGGTTTGTTCATTTGATCCTAGAGTACATAGGAGGATTTTCCCGCCCAGCAACGATTATGAAGTCCCGTGGATGAAAATGAGGTATTGCCATTTATTCTCCGTCAAGGCGCTACTGCAAAAACGCCATACAGCGCATGACGCATCAATTGGTAAATACCTCATTTGCACCACGAGATTTCTATATGAAACCTAAAACCGTTATTGCGCGTTTTCCTTGATAATTTTACCTAGTTTTCCTGTTATGAAGAAATGAGCAGCTTCTCATACAATAGAACGGCAGAAATTTTTCCCTGTGATATTAATTAAAACTTCAATGTTCAAGTTGAACCCGTAAATAAAGAAAATGATCTTACTCTCGTGTAATTTTAATTGTTCTGAAGTGTGGGCCTACCTCCGGACCCGAACCGACAACATGATATTCAACAAGTAAAATAAATAACGTGCAACGCTTAGACCGCTCGACCACGAATGAAGCTACTGCATGTAACGCAAATTGTTGGATATGATCGTAAGTGATGGTTCGTGTTAGTGTTGAACAAAAGAATCCCGTTAAACGGTCATTTCCTTTGCATAGATTGAATTATCTTCAATATTAGCACTAAAAGGCACATCATTTAGGATACTAAGATTAGTATTAAGTTTTGGCTTCTATCCATTTTCGTAATAAAGGCTGTAAGTCTGTGAGACCACTTGTAAGAGTTTCTCACTTGCCACTAATAATCATTATAAGTGACCGTTTGAAAGTATTTCTAATTCATCGTTTCCGTTTTCTTATTTCATATGTTGCACATGAAATGTGTCCAATATACTTTTGTGGGTTGAAATACATGCTCTGGTTGTGTATTGCGAGCGGTTAAGTGATTATTGATGATATTGCCACCTAGTGCTATTTCTTGTTAAACGCGCGTCAAACAAAGGGAAGTTTGTTTCTGTTAATATACTCACGGTGTGTGTCGTTTGTATCTTGGCTGTTTCAATGATTTTTTGGCTGTTGTTGGTCTTTTGAGTGTTATTTTTAATTAAAACTTGGTGGACACATACCGTGTGTCTAATGCAATATATATTTTAGATTTTTTCCTCCCAGCTATATATATAGATATATATATATATATATATATCGAGAGAGAGAGAGAGAGAGAGAGGAGAGAGACTGAGAGCGTTAAAACTGGAGGGACTATGAAGGCAACGGAACCAAGAGGAAGAAGGAAGACAGTGCAAAAGATGTATGGGGATGCTTGGGATGAACTTGGTTGGTGCAAAAGATGGTGGACTGATGACAGATGATGATGATGCTAGATTAGCTATATCTATATATATATAATATAGATATATATATAGATATAGTATATATATAATTATATATATATATATAATATATTACCACGGTGAACATGATCTGATAAAATCCAAATTCAAACGAAGACTCATTCGGCTGACAATAGAAGACCTACCTGATTTTGGAGAATAGGCCTACAAAAATTGGTTTGTAATGATCAGGGGGTGGTAATAACAAGGCATGATTTGAAAACTACATGATTTAAAAATACATGATTTTAAAACTAAATGATTAAAACTACATGATTAACTACTGATATACATTTGTATATGCTCCAGATACAATTCACGTTATTTCGATTAAGCCATTGCAGGTTGGATTTCCCACTGCAAACATTGTGCACAAGGATCAGTATAAAACAGACTACCTGCGTTATCGAGCTAAAAGTATATTACTTTAGGCCTAAATGATTTTGTTCATTATCATTGACCTCGACGGCCTTCTTGCCATATTCCGTTACAAAAACATAGAAAAACCAAAGGACGTAATCAGGTCAGTTGGTATATTTTTGCAATCTTGAATTCTATAAATAGACAGTAGTTCAAATAGACGCCCCCAGCCAGCCAGGTTGGTGGACAAGATGCATACATTGATTCCAGGACTACAATACTTAAGCTGTCAATCGATCCATTGTATTTTTTGGAGCGATTGAACAGGGTCAGTGACAGGGTGAATGATTGGTAGCAGTACTGGGGAATGCGTCTATCTGTCCACCAACATGGCTGGCTATGAATACGGTCTATAGGGGTGTGATGAACTTAAACACCAGAACATGAAAAAATTAATAACTGAAACGACAGGTCACCCAATTATTGCGTTTCAAAACTGAATGTTAACGATCCATTATGAAAATTTATGAAAATTGAGTAAAATCAATCTCGAACGTTTTTGCAGTAGACCTCCGTTTTATTGTTTTTTTTAAATCGTTCTTTTTTTATTTTAATTTACATGGAGATTCAAGAGGTCAAATCAACCCGTGAATCATGAATAAATAACAGATGATGTCAACCGAGACACACGGTATCCTCAATTTACGTCCTCAACTCATATACTATCGTACGCTTTGTCAAACCACGGGAGTTCAATAGCATTAATACTCTTTTACAACATGTTTATTTGCACTTCAATTAAATTTACTCAGTCTCTAAGCAGTCTTGATACATAAACACTGAGCCAATCGCAAGTTTCTTTCGGGTTCATATTTGCAAAAGGCGTCTCGTATTATGGTATCTATACTTACCCGCAGCATTCGATCCCCTCCACAAAAAATTCGGTTAGACGTTTCATATAAAAGTCCCATGAATGCAGAATCGGATGGTATTACAATGATTAAGTATGACGCTGTAAACCTTGGCAGTAGCGCTGACGGATGAATGAAAACTCATTTGGGTGGCATCCAGGGGACTTCTATATGATGAAGTCTACCAAAAAACGGCCACTCCAAACCCGAAGAGATTGTATGTGGAAGCTAACACGCCACAAAGATTATTATTCATTGATTAGTCTAGATATAAAATTAACGTCTTTCATCTATATATCCAGCGGATTTGAGTGAGTGATCATTCGCTAGGACACTATGGAAGGGGTAGTGCCAGAAAAGGTACACATTCTACAATGGCGGGGTACCAGCATAGGGTGGTGGTATTTTCTTTCATATTTGTTGTAAGCTCACAATGTTCATTTTAGGACCGTTTAAGATTTAATTCACTGTGGGGGGTACCCCATTATGCAAATACGCCAACCAATGTAGCTCTGAACTTGCAAATACCCCTACAATGTATCTCTGTGAAAGTTCACACACACAACACACACACACACACAACATACAAACATACCCCCACACACACACACACACACACACACGCACACACACAGTTCAGTTAAAGAGACCTGCACATTTGAAAAAAAAATGCGCCCTCAAAGATTTTTCAAAACGATATTTCAGGTTTGTTAAAGCTTTTATATACAAAAGCCATCACCCGACATGATTAATAAGGACAAAAATCAGCTTCATTATGGGTAACAGAACGATTTTAGATTTAACGTCGCCGGCGACGCTTAATCACAGACGAGTGAATGAATGAAATGAAATGGCGTTTACCACAAGAATACGCACGCCGTAGCCTTGTTTCCCACGCTTTATGCACCAGGTTTTTGACCGGTTCTATAAATACTATAATATCATGAGTACGACGTCAAAAATATCCAGTCATATTACACCATTTGTGTTTTAAAGTCATGGAATACTTAAAAGTGGCCTACAAATTACCTGGATTGTATTATCCTCATATCAAATGTCCCTATCTTTTTTGGGGTATGTTATTGGTACGTGTAAAATATAGCTCTGTCCTTCCAATGGCCGTGAGACTATCATTTGAGAGCAAATTGAAGAAAGAAGCAACTTTCATATTTGGAAAATGTGCCATGGCCCGCTTTAAGTTATTATTTTCCACTCATATATACATTATAAATAACCATCAGATTGAAAAGAATTACAGAGAGTGCAGGAGTTCAGGTAATGCTTATTCGCCGGCCATGTCAATCTGGAACCCCACTTTGCCAAATGATTGAGTGGGACCTGTCGCAAGTTGCAGGGGGGGGTAGGACACGATTGGCTCGATTTGGGCATTGGGGATTTCCAAAAAGGCAACCTGTGGGGGGAGCTGCTACGTGCATTTACTATTGCAGTCCCGGTCCCAGTGACATTAAAAAAGCATCTCTTAAACCTTTGTTTCAAAAAAGTCTTAGTAATATCATGATTTAAATTATGAAAATAAATTATTGGCTCCAAAATCCGTCGGGTTAGTGGATTAACCCCGCTGCAAAATAGTGTAATTTCCACTAACGGTCATTTAGATTTAAATATTACGTGACCTGGCTAGTCTTTAGTCAATAGTCTGGTGTTAACCGTTTCGATATGCGTAAGAGCGTTCTCCTACCGGTAAGTCTTTGAAACAGACTAGCACCCGGAAGTTGTGTGATGCCGTTTTGAATTTGTGTTGCGTTAGGTTGGCATGTCTACCCCCCTGGCAAGTTGACGCAAGTCGGATGGATAATTGCGGAGAGAGGACAATCAAAAAGCCCGCACATCCAGCAAATCCAAATTGACAGAACCAAATATAACCTGCTTGTTTTACATGTGCTTATTGCAATGAAAAGAAACATAATCACGACACAGATATTAAAATGCTATTAAAGAATGGAAAGGAATGAACATTGAAGTTTGGTATTAATATTGTGCAATATTTGAGTGTTTCATCAATACTCTGGCAAGTTACAAACTTTGTACATATCTTTTAACACTCCAATAAATTATATTTGATCAGCAAAGGGCCTTACCAGTAGTTTTGATACGTAAAGATCTTTTTGGATTTATAGACATATCAATAGGACAGCCATGTTGGATGGACAAAGATAGAACGCATTACAGTAAGTACTAAGTTACAGGGTTTGTTTGTCTCAGAAAGAAGAAGAAGAAACTAGTGGTGACCATAACTTCAAAACGGAGTAGTAGTATCACGTTGATAAAAAGAATCTTAAACCACAATTATTTTTCAAATATTTTAATGTAAACACTCGATTGGTTTTTGTTTGGAAGAAGAAAGAAATAAGCGATGGGACAATAGACACTTCCTTCAAGTTTTGTAAATAAAGTGATCAGACAGAACAGGCGAGTAATATCAATACTTGATTTTTTCACTTCCTTTTAGTCTTTTTAAAAACAAAATAAGATAATAATATTTTGACCCAGGTTCAACATAAATTGCACATACATTACAAAAGAAATGTAGACAAATTACATCTTTCTTTTTCCACTTACAACATTTGAAAGAAAATTCGAAGAAATGTCAGTGACATCTTCAAGCTTGTTGACAAATTAATGTCAATACCATGACTGTCACCAAATCCAAGCAAATTCCTTTGTCATTTAAGTTTTAAATTGCATATCACTCAGGCAAGCTTTCTAGACAAAGGTAGTTTTGAAATCAACCACCAATCGAGTTATGTTTACAATTAAAATGTTAAAAAAAAAGGTAATGTGGTTTAAGATTCTTTTAAATTTCTCAAATGTGATACTTAACTTGAAGTTTGGTCGCCTATAGTTATGGTGTAAGTCTTTTTGATACACCATGTTACATTCACCTGCATCAATGATACCCTGTGCAATCGCTTAAAACATGGATCGAATTGACAGCTTCAGTATTTCGTCCTGGAATGTATGATTTGTCCCACCAACATGTCTGGTGGGATGACGTAATATTGAATACGGTCTATATAGATTGATGATAGAAGTTGAACGTGCAGTTGCCCCAGCTAAAATACCGTAAATTAGATAGAGGATTAATTAGGCAGAGCAATTATAATGGTACAAAGAATCTGTGGGGAGGAAAGTTTTTAAATAGGTTTATCATACCAACTTACTTGAGCATGTTGTTGATTACACTGCCAATTATGCTCCCCGTCCAGTGATATTTGATAAAAAAACGTTGTAGAAATGAGATGGACACATCCAATAGATTTTGTAACAAGATGAATATCATTGACATATTACAAATAAATAGCAACAGACCCAATATTGTTCCTGTCGGGACGCGGCATAATGTTCCTCTCATCTGAGGATATTAGGCCTTAGCATGAGGCAAATTGTTCGATTACGATTCCCTTAATACTGACACCAATTCTTAGTTTTCCCTATCAGGGGCCGCTTATCCAGGATGACATACCACCGGGGGACAAAATGAGGATGAACTTTTGGCGCCCCTGTGGATATTGAAAATGGTGCGCCATTCCACGTCTTCTTGTATATGCATAACATGTATAATTGTTTTGGCGAGCGTATCGAGCCGGAAATTTTTTGAAAATATGTAAGTAAATGGACAGTTTTTTCGGCAAAACCCCCCATTGAAAATGTTCTGGGAACGAATAAAATAACAGTTCCAACTTCCCAACAACTCGCTTTATTAAATCAACAGACGCCAACTTAACGCCGAAAAAGGCTTGGATCATAATGAACGTGGTCGGACGTGGATTTTGTTGTTCATGAATGAATGCATCTTCATTCTCCTTGGTTTTGCGTTAGCTCATCAGCTCTCATCTTTTAGGCTCAATTTGATTTTTTTTCTAATAATAATAATAATTTCTGTTTTGACCCCCCCTATTATTCCCCTTTAAACTCTAATTTCCTTTGCTATTCTTTACCTACGTTTCCTTAAACTATTTTCACCCCTTTTCGTTTTTTTTTTCAGTTTTTGACAACCTTTATTTTTCGTTAGCTCCAATTCATTTGCTATTTTAGCGCCCCTTTAATTCTTTAACTTTTCCGAAAACCTTTATGCTTTTACTTTTGACGCCCCTTATTATTTCTTATTTCTCTTTTCTTTCCATCTTCCTTTGTTCCTTTTTGGCGCCCCTTTCCTTTTCCTCCGTTTTTCTTTTCTTTTCTATTCTCATTTTTGCTGCACTTTTTTGTTTGTCTTAGTTCACTTTTCTTTCCAATTTATTTCACCACCCCTTCGTTTTTCTATTATTTTGTTTTTCTTGTTGTGCTTTTTGGCGCCCCTTACTTTACTATTTTTATAGTTCTCTTTCTGTTGCACATTGTTTATTCGGATTTCCCTTTTCTTTTATAATTTATCCCCATTTTTGCCCTAATTTTGGCGCTCCTTAGTTTTCCCTTATATATAGTTGCATCCTTTTCGCCATAAGCTTTTCTATCTCTTCCCCATTGTCCCCTTCCCCATTTTCATTTCCCTTTCCTCCCGTTCTATCTCTAATTTTGTTTCTTTTCCTTCCCTTTTCCTTTCCTTCCCCTTTCCTTTCCTTTTCCTCCTTTCCTTTCCCGTTTCTTCTGCCTTTCCTTCTTTTTCTTTTGGCGCCCCCTTTGGCCACGGGGGGTGGGGGGGGGGGGGCAAGGGCCCCAATGCCCCCCTCCCAGATACGCCACTTCCTCTAAAACCATAATGATTTAATTTTACAAGAAGAATTGTATGGTCAATCGTATCGAAGGCTTTCGATAGATCAAGAAAAACACCAGCAGTATATTTGTCAATGTTTACAGCATATGATAGTTTGTTGATCAAATCAACGACTGCCATATACGCGCTGTGGTTATACAATATTTTATTGCGATCGAGATATGAAACACATCTATTAAATACAAGCCGCTCTAGAATTTTGGAGAAAATAAGTAACACGGATACAGGAAGATAATTTGAGAATACATCACTCTCATCTTTTTTATATAGAGGAATTACCTTAGCTATTTTTGAGAATCCGGTACTCTTCCAGTAGAAATAGATACATTGAATATTATTTGGAGTGGGTTGGAATTACAGGTGCGATCTTTTTTACAATGAGTGACACACAAAACACACACACCAAAAGTTGCACTTTATGGAGTTTTCCCTGGACATTGCAATGTACTGCGACACTAACACGCAGACCAAAATCAATATTGCTAAAAGGCTTACTCGCTCTTTTAGTCGCAAACCCTCTTTGTGTAAATCAATACACACGGATTCTGGCGTTATACCATACAGTGACCATTGAAAAGTGCAACTTCTGATTATGGGGTTTGCGTCTTTCAGCCATTTTTGCAAGCATTTTTTACAAGCAAGGTGTTAAATGAAGGAGTAAGACCTAGCCAACAGAATGTATACTTAGAAAATTTAAGAATGTTATTCCAAATATTGTTTTACCGTTGCAGCCAAAACACTCGCGTGAAAGTCACTCCCTGTAAAAAAAGTTGGAATTTAAGATTAAGATATAGGCACATCATGGTACAACATTGCGTGTGTTACTAATCTTCGAGTATCGAGTTTCGATTCACGAATTTCGAGTACCGAGTGAAAAATTTCGAATATGGAGTTTCGAGTGACGAATTCGAGTTTCGTTATCGAGTGAAAAAACATGGTGTTCACGGCAGAGGGAAAGCATCGAGAATTGGGGAAGGGCAACTGGGGTCGGGACCTGCCGGTGGCGTGTAGTCAAATATAGGAATTTCGAGTGACGAGTTAATAATCGAAACTTTTACCTAATACTACAATACTCCCACACTCGAAATATTGTGACTCGAAACTCAGATACTCGAAGATAGTAACACACCAAAATTGCAATTTCCAAATCCGTCGTACAGCACTTTTGCTGGTCGTTACGACCAGCCAGTAAGAGCAGATCCGGTAACTGATGACTGACTGACTGATCCGTGCAGTTTTGAAAGTTGTTGCCTATGCCGATAATTTTACGTCTTGACCAATTTCAAGAAGAAACACTCCTTATTAAGTAGGCCTACCTCTTGAAAAAGCTTACAGCTGGTTCGTCGGGCCGTGCGTGATCGCGGCAAGGAAAAAAGGATTTTACGGCTACTATAATCGTTTTACTATATAAAAATACAAGAATAGTCTTCAAAATTACAATTAAAACCGTTCAAGGACCAAGCACCCACTTTGAATTTTAGAACAGAGTATTAAATTCAATTATAGTCGATCGGGCATCATAAATTGTGTCAGTTGGGCGTTCATATGGGTGCATTATTTGCAAAACTGTCAAGGCTGGCCCGAATCCAACTGGAAGAGTAACGAACGCTGGTCGATTCGGTCCCAAAACCAGTTCGGTCCAATGCGAACTCGGCTCTATATCAATCTGGTCACGTCAGTTCGGTTCAGCAAATTCGGCCCCACATTAATTCGGTTCCCAGTAGGAACGCGGTTAACAACTAACGTGCGTTAACCCACTTATAAACCTTGCCAAATTTATTACGACATCATGATCGATATTAGAAGATATTTAATTGGGATATAATGTAAAAACAATCAGTGAGTATCATTATAGTAGACCACTCATGGAAAAAATTAGCTCCGTCAATGGGATCATTTTAGGCGTGTTTTAGTCTATTGTACCAGTCGTTTTGCAAAAGTCTTAATTAACTATTTGCTAAATTAAATTTAAGCACTGGAACTCTATAAATAAAGAAAACAATTTGTCATTTGATAATCAATTTGCATTAATGCATCTTACCTTCTTGGCATGTGCTTATTGGAAAGGAACGAGAAGTCTCAGTATGAATTTCGTGTCGAATTGCAAAAACAGAATGATAGTTGTCATGCATTTTTTTGTGAACACTAATGTAAAATACAATTTAGAATACTAGTATTTATTGGCGTTTTGTTTACACTTTAACAGCAGTGGCACCCGCGGAAAGCCGGGCATACAACAATAGGGGAAAAGCAAAAACATGAAAACAAAATTAATTTAAATTGAAAAACATAACGTAACATTATTTGGGTTGGAACTGATGTCCGTATTATTGTGTATACATACCTACATGTATTAGCGATACATTTACGTCGATCACCCAAAATTAGTACTGTGACGTTCACGGTTGCTTAGTTCCCTAAGTGCTACTCTAGTCTACTGTGAAAGGCCCTGGGATTAAAAACGAGCTCGCATTAAGCTAGCAACATTGGTATTGTAACCAGTCTTGTAATACGCTGAAACATCAGGATGATGATAATAAATCGATGAAAGCCAGGTAAAATTCATTCAGCCATTTCTTTAACCCACTAGCCATCTCCAAAGCAAAAATTTTCCTCGATTGGGAGAGACTCGCAATAGGGGGCCGATTATAAGTGTGTTGATAAAACCAAAATGACAAGGGGAAAAAAAAACGACACGATATTCAGTGTACACAGAAGTAGCAGAAAGAAAGTAGAAAGGAAACCATATCACAAAATGACAAAAAATCAGATTAAAATTGCACGTGTGTTCATTGGGGTCCGAATTGGCATGGGGACCGATTGACGGATATGAGGACGAAATGCGCGACTATTTACTGAGCCCGAATGTACGTGTTTTCCATTGGGAACCGATTCTGGCATGGGAACGAATGACAGGGGACGATGACCATTGAGGACCGAATTTGACTGAGTCCGATCTTGGCATGGGACCGAACGGACTGGGACAAACAAACCGTGGATCTAGGAAAAACGGCTGCAATATTTACCGTAAGTATTTGTAAAGGGTTTAAACCCTATCTATGGACTATCATTGTGAGCATGAAAGAACGGGTAATTTCATCTGGATCTGATGTGAGATGAAAGAAGGTAATTTCAACTTTTCCGCAATTATCGTATACCTCAAAATTGCTTTTCTGATGGACAAAGTTTATACACGTCGTCATCTGTCAAACTTGCTTAGCCCATTTTTGCACGGGACATGTTTTTAATAAGAAGACCATTGGAGATGCCCCCTCTTTTCTGACAGTTTGCTGTTTTTCTTTTCTCGAATTGGGGCAATTTTGAAACAATAACTTTTCTAGTCCAATTGGCAAGCCTTTCTGCAGTAGATCTGAGTTAGGAATTTTTTTTTTTGGACATTTTCAATACCGACCAGTCTATACTATCTACATCTAGTCTTGTTTGGGTGTAACACTCTGTTTTACTTCGCTAAGTCTTCGTCTGTTTGTTTACTGCAGTTTTTTTTGATATTTCGTGCCAATAGACCAATACCATATGCTGTCAACCTTTGATCTGTAATCAAACAGCATCATACGGATATTGACAACAGGAGATTACCAGCGACTTCCGTGCCTTAAAATGGAAATTACTTGAGTGAGATAGAGATGGTTCCCAGCATCAAAAATATGCGAGATTCGCTCACAGTCATAAGCTATGAGTGGTTAGGTAACTGTTATGTATGGAATTAGAGGCATCCGTTATTCACAACTGACTAAGCGCAGAAAGACAAAAGAGGGATGCCAAAATCCAAACGTGATGTTAGTATATCTTAGTTGATTGACAACATTAAGTTTAAAGTTGAGTAACTAATAGTCACCCTGGGTCTGTGCTTTATAAAAGTAATGTTTTTTATGATTTCAAAACAACTGTTTCCCTCGTTCCATCTATCAACCCAGCACATCACACCACTACCACACACCACCACCACACCAACACCACCACCGCATCATCACCACCGCGACGACGATGACAACGACGACAACAACAACTAGAAGAATATACAGGCGCATAGTCCGTAAAGTATGTTGTGACATATAATATCTGCGTAATTTTTTATGAGTCGATTCAGTTGGTCGAGTTCGAGCTGCTTTAGAGTTCGAGTTCGAGTTTCTGTGTTCCGAGTTCAAGTTAGTTTTAGAGTTCGTGTGGCTTTAGAGTTGGAGTTGCTGTTATAGAGTTCGAGTTAGACTTCGAGTTCCTTTTTTAGATCCGAGCTAGAGGATACATGTTCATTTAGATATACAGTTTAGAGTGGCTACATTACGTTTATGTGTGTTCCTTACAATCGGTTCCATAGCCCATAGCCAGTTCGCTAATTTGCTGATCTTACGAAAATCACGAAACTAAGGAGGTCCAAAACAAAGGTCCCGAAAATTCAAGATGTTAAACTTACTTGATCCGAAACAACAACGTCAAGAATACGGAATAAACCGTAAGACATAGTTTGTATTCCCTAACGTTTATCCGATATTAACTGGCATTGTTATTTTGTTGTTTTTTCCACGTGTTCTTGAATTATTAGGACGGCAGGTAGAACCGGCCGCCGCACGTACGTCAATCACCCCCATTAACCCCCTGTCCACGTTCATGACTGGCTTGGTGCCATTCAAATCCTTTCGAGGTTTACCGTGGTCAATTTCGTAGGGATCACTCATGTCACATCTATGGAATGATTATAGGCTGATAGCTTGCCACAAAAGCATGCTACCGTTAAATGATCCATCTCTACTCTTCTACTTCCAAATCCGAATTTAAATGCATATACAGGGCAATTTGAAAGTGGAGTGTCAAAGTCACGGGAGAGAGTAAGCATCACATCGACATAATCTGTCGGGACAGAATCATGGCTAAATCCAAACATTGCAAGTGGGAATTTTCCCACTTCTCTGCAGGTTTATAGGAAAGGACCGGTGGGATAGCTCCCATGGTTGAGTCTTTTTTGGCAGGGAGAATACCTACTTGCTACTGTGGAAACCTCGCTAGATACAAAGGTGAACTCATCTTGGATAAGTCTCCATGTGCAAGTTTAAAACCATCTATCCTCGTGCTTTTATCGTCCCCCTCATCTTGTGTTGACGATCTTAAAGAACTGAATTATCACTTTCCATTTGGCCCAAAGCTGCCACATCTGGTAATCGATATTTAATGTGGCAGATATAGAGTGGGAGAATGGTAGTGTCGCCCCGCTGTAATCACCTTGCTGAGTGTAAATTACATGCGTGATTATCCGCGGGTGACTATAATTTGACGCAGATAGTTAAATATCCTACAAGAGGGAAAATCGACTGGACTTGTGTCTCGTCTACACCCATCTCTGGTTTGTAACCACCGAAGTCATAGCTGGGAATAGCGAACCATGATGGGGATGTTATAGTCAACTGCAAATCTCTCACCATAAACCAATCAAAACCCCCCAGAAAACAAATCTTCCTAAAAAAAAGACCGTTTTCAGTGAATTGATAGTTGGTGACGGAGTTTGCTAAGTCCATTATCTGAGGAATACGTGTCAGCAATTAGCATAGACACCTCTGATCTAATTTTCAAAGACGTTCGCAAGCTGCCATTGCAAAAACTATGGGTCCTTCCCACAAAATGAGCTCGTCAAGATTACTTGCCTGGGATAACTCAAATCTACAGATCTTCACATTCGAAGAACAAAAACTCTATACTACAGCGAAGAAATCTGGTTTCGTCAGCAGATTTGGGGGCCGAAAGTTTAAAAAATACGTTACCGCTCCATTGACATAGGACAATTACAAAGCCACAACCATATGTTAATGACGTCATAGCAGAAGCTTAAAGAGTGATAACACACGCCATTCTGGAACTTCATAAAAACAACAAACGAGGTTTGTATATCTTCTTCCTTAAATCCATGGGTCATTGTTTCATCTGCTGCAGATAAAGCTCGAAGCTCTGAACGCCATTTTTGTTCAGTTTCAAGACAATAAACTTAAATGATTTTCCTAGCCTGGAACAAACAACAGTACCATTCCTGACGTGCCCTTCTCAAACATCACACCCATGTCATTAAGCTTCTAGAGGAATTGCAGCCCAAGAAAGCATCTGGACCAGATGACATTTCTGCAAAAATCTGAAAATTGTGCCATACGCCTAGCACCAGGTTTTGATCAAAAGATTTTCCAAAAGTCTGTTGACACAGGTACATTACCGGAGGAATATAGGCCTAAAAGCAAATGTTATTCCATTTATAAAAGGGAGAGCGTACAAATCCAGGTAATTACTAGACCATTATCGCGTACACCCTCCATTCCATGTAAGATTGCGTGAACACTTATTCTCGCGCCACATCATGATCACTTAGACAAGTTAAATGTCCTCACTCATCATCAACATGGTTTCCGCAAAGGCAGATCACGTGACACTCAGCTAGCTGGTTTGATAGACGACTTAGGAAAAATACTTAACACCAAAGCCAAGCGACTTGATATCTTGATTTAGCACGCCTTCGCAACGGGCCCCCACAGAGACTACCCGTAACTTCGAGCATGTGGTTTAACAACAGTATCACGAAGGCTGAACATGTTCCTACCAGAAGAGAGCCAGCGAGTACGCTAGAGGGGCCAGTCATCTGAATCTCCAGTAATATCAGGAGTGCCCCAGGGTACCGTGTTGGGGCCCTTGCTTTTTCTTCTATACATCAATGACTTACCAAAGCAGTCACAATCAAAATTTAGACTGTTTGGGCGATGACTGATAATCTACCGGAAATTAAGTAATCATTATACCCAATGCTTGCAAATGATATTGATTCTCTCTGCAACTGGAATCCCATGGCCGTGTCCTTTCAATATATCAACTAAATGTTTTGCCCATGAATGTCGCCATAAAAGCAACCAGATATCAATTACAACATGATGGGGCACATTGGAACTTGTTCACAGCAGGAGCCATATCTGGAGTTGGGAGAAATATCGCACAAGATCTCACAGGCTGTGCTTGCACATAACAAATCTCATCTAAAGCCCAACAACCATCGGTGGGCATTTTGAGAATAAAACTCCACCGCATGTAACAAATCTGTCAGACACAGGCGGTACCGCAAGCGTCTTGTGAAGAGCCCAAGACAGAAACGAGGCTGGCAGAATTTATGGGACCCGTCATCCATATCACAACAAAGGTCGCACGTGGGTGAAAGGGATCCAACGGCGGTGCTTCCAGGTTTGGACCGGTCCGGTTGGAATGTGAGGGTAAATCACTGAAGAGATCGCGACGTAAACACTATGCATGCCTATGCATCTCCATGGGACTGCTGCTAATCGACGCACAAGCTCCGCCTCAGTTTCCATATTCAGAACCACAACCCACTCCGAAAAACATAAAGTTCCAGTCTACCTATTTACAGGACGCAACCCGGCCTTTCATCCCTAAAGCCGCCAGTCGAGCATAAGTGTGTTTCCCAGTATTCCCTTATCCGATCAACCCGTAATTAGGGAACCTTCGAACCACCTGGACCGGAGGCCGTGGCGCAGTTCAAGCTCGTATCATGCACCGGTTTTAGAGCAACAAAGGAGACTCAAGCAAGTAAAGTAGCCGCCTGTCAAGAATGGCTCACTTCCAACTGTTGGAGTCCTCCGTTCCACACTGACTGCGTGTTATAACAGCTGGGCCGGTGATTACGCAGATTCGACAGAACAGAACAAAACGACTATCTAAAAAACAACCACGATCTGACGCTGTGTGGCAGGGAGACCTGGAAAGGTCCTAGGGACTTGGAGTGCAATTCTACCACAGCGTTAGACTCGCATTGGCAGAAATTGGAAAGAGATGGTGACCTGCTGTTCAGCAGCTGAAGCGAATCCCCGGGTCCTTGGAATATAATGTGAACCGGCTGTTTGGTAGGACATAGTATAAAAAAGGTTTTTTGTTGTCCTGGTCACTAACCGCTAGCAGACTACCACTGTTTTGATTTATTCATAATCAATCCTACAGATTAATCATTGTGCGTATGTATGCCACATCCAAACCACCTTCCTGAGGTTAGTTTGACCAACAGCTCTGGATGTAGGTACGCTATTGTTATACAGACTACGACCTGGGCTGCTGTAAGGATCAAAAAATGCTTGATTAGGGAGACCCTTTTTTGCATGGCATCTCAAAAATAAACTAATTCCGGGTTAAAATACGGGAAAATGCCTATTATATTAGAAAGAATGGAATTTCATGATGGACATGGTAGACTTGTATGTTTTCTCAAACTAAATGGCATTTGGACAGTAAGTTTGAGGCAATTAACACTCCTCGCTCCACAATTTCACATCAATTTGGCTCACTATAAGCAGCTAGTTATAGAGGATCTTGTACTGAGCGATCGCACGTGCTGCCCGTTTGGTTGCTCGTAACTAAGAACAGAAAATTCTGGTCACCATATTTGGGAAAGAGAATTAAGATCGCTGAAGCCATCCTATATGTCCTCCATTGCCTCACGTGGGAGGAAACCCTATGCAGCATATTAGTCGTTCTGTCGTTTGTCCAGCGTACTATGTACAAACTACGACAACCGAACTCCAGCCCGATGAATGTAACGGGCTAAAGATCTGGCCGACGTGTCGGGTGCGCTGGACTGCGTTTTATCGACGCTGGGAAAAACATGACGTTCCAAAAGGAAACTGGTTTTTGACAAATCCAGCTTGTTGACCGGACTCCATCTAAGTGCGCGAGGTAGTAATACAAACCTAAAACACCATACGCGTACTCTCTGTGAAGGACATGAAACCTGGAGCAAAACCGAAAACAAAGCTCAAACAATAAACAACCAAAATGAGAGGTCGTCCAACGCTCGCTCGTAACATCTGCCTACGAAGAGATCGATCCACGGTGGCGACGTCGCCAATCTAACAGAACGCACACCGCACACCCAATTTCGCCCATCAATCCCCTATCCCCAATCCAACAATAACAACGAACGCCGTGATGTGAACCATTTACCGGGTTTGTTTTACACTGTGACTATATCACAACCAACTTATGTGACAATTGCTGTTAATTTTTGGTCAATAGTGTTTGAAATTCTAATGTTGATTTTTTAAGGTCAGTACTTATGCATCAATGTATTCCAGTGTTGTTTTTAGGTTTTGTATTTATTACATCCACTCACAACCAATCTAGAAAAGAGAAAGTCCTTCATGATTTATTTATCTGAAATGCTATCCGACTTTATCCAAAAATCAAGTAAGACTCTTAACATTCACCTTCGAGTTTTGATGAGTTTAATGAGCTTGATACCACAATTCACAATAGTGAAATTCACATTCCAGTGTTTGTGAACGCAATGATAGAACACTCACGGAGGTGGGTGTTGCGTATTCAGTAAGAAAGAACATTTGAAAGCTCAAGAAGGTAGATTTAGCAATATCAGAAGACTCCATCTGGTTAGGAGAGTGAATCCTTCAAAAAAAGAAATGTATATTTTTGGTGTCTTACCACCTAAATCGAAGAGGATCTGCTCTTTTGGAATTGCTCTCTTCAATATAGATAGCTATGAAAATAAGGCACTCATAAAGGTGATATCCCGTGTTTGTGATTCTTTAAGAAAGAATACGGCACAGAGGCCTTTTGATTTCAGTAACATCAATTTGTTTATCAATGAAGTCAAGAAACCACTAGGATCACACCTCCGAGTAAAATTCGGGTTTGATGTTTTCATCAGGGGAGATCCATGACTTCCTCAATAGGGGGTGCGGGGGGGGGGGGTGGGGGGGGGGGGGGGGTGGGGGGGGGGGGGGGGGGTGGGTGGGGGGGCGTCCCGTCCTATTCCTCTTAACATTTTCCGGCTCGCTACCTCGCCGGTAGACCCAAGTTTTTTTCACTCGGTTCTAAATTCTGGAGAGCGGGGGTGGGGAAGGGTCACCCCTATATTTTTATCTTTTTTGCGAGCCGCAGCGAGCCGGAACATTACCATTGTTGTGCAAGGGCCCCCACAAAATTATTTTCCTAGATATAAGGGCGCCCCCGGCGCCCTGGCGGCAAAAGGCATTTTTCTACCTCTACAAGGCGCCCGGCGCCCTTCGGTTTGCAAAAAATAGGGGGTGGGGTCGCCCGCCGGGTCGCCCCCCTATGAATATAGGGCACTAATTCCAATGCAATGTGTTAATACTGATGGTTATAACGCTTCCTGAGTGATCATGGTCTGCTTCAAACGGTCATCTTAAGAAGCCGCCACTCAAGAGTAGTATATTTTACGAACTCAGATCGACCACTTTGCTCATGATATTACATGTGTTGACTGGGAAATCAATGAGTCCTTTCCAGTGGAATCAGCATGGGATAATTTTGTTAACAAAATCACGCACCGTTAAAAACCATTAGATTTAGGCATGATTAATGCCCGTGGTTAGAAAACCGTGATGATATTTTTGACATGATGCATGATGTTCCTGTGTACACAGGTCCGTCCCCTTTACTTTTTTTTTTTTTTTGCATGAAAGAGATTATCACCATAAGAAAGCAATCAAGTGTAAAATCGGTAATAACGATCATTGGAATAAATATAAAGAACTAAGAAACAAGGTGAACATATTAATGAAAGATGCTAAAAGTGAGTATTATACCAATAAGATCAATGATGCTGCAGGTTATTGCAAGAAAATGTGGAAAACTTTGAAAGAACTTCTAACCTAACAAAAAAGGTCACGTAAAAACTCTTCCAACAACATCAAAAGATTACATTGGCTTGGCTAACGATCATTTCACTAACATCGGTACAACTAATGTTAATAATGGTACATGTACAAAGTTAAATGGCGTAAACAATAATTCGGATAGTAAGTTTACTTTCAATGAAATTATTGTTGATAAAGTTATCGATGAACTAAATGATATTTCACATAAAAAGGCAAGTGGTATTGATAATATATGCACCAAGTTATTGAAGTTTGCCATGAACGAAATTGCTCCTGTTTTGTGCACTATTTTAACGAGGTAGAGTTCCTAACGATCTTAAAATAGCCAAATTTCTCCCAATATTTAAGAGCGGTGATAAAGACGAGTTATCAAATTATAGACCTATCTCCATTTTTCCGGTTCTAAGATTTTGGATAAACTTGTGCATAAGCAACTTTACAAATATGTCAACGATAATGATCTCTTGTATACAGGTCAGAAAATACAACTATACGTGCACAGCCCTTATTAAAACAATTGATAAATGGAACAACGAAATTGATAAAGGTAATTATGTTGGTGCTGTGTCCGATGACCTCAGCAAAGCATTTGATATCGCTAACCATAACCTTCTATGTTACACTCACTTGGTAATTCAGGTGTGGAAGGTAGCTGGTTTAAGTCATTTTAAGAATCGAACGCAGTATGTATTGGTCAACGGTAAAAACTCAAATTTAAATGTAATTAGATCAGGTGTTCCACAAGGATCTATTCTTGGCCCCTTACTTTTTCTTATTTTTATCAATGATATACCAAATTATCTGAATAATTCATTTATTGATATGTATGCTGATGATGCTTTAATTTACGTTTGTCACAAAGTTAACTACTATTGAAAAATCTTCTAAACGATGACCTCAAGTCATTAAGTAATTGGCTTGATGATAAACTTATGAAAGCAAATGTAAGAAAACGAAGGTAATGTTGCTGGGTACTCCATTTAAAACAAGACAAGGGTTTACAATGGTCTTGGTACAATGAGGAGAGTTGAGCCATTTGTACCAAAGAGTTCTCTCATCACAATATATAATACATAGGTACTTCCTCACTTTGATTATGGAATGGTTGTCTGGAGTAAATGTAAAGAAACTAATCTTAATAGGCTTCAAAAACTACAGAATACGGCCATGAGGCGCATTTTAAGTATGACACACCGTACACACATTGTTGCTATGTTAAGAACTTTAGGCTTTATGGATATTCATTGTTGAATTTCTTATAATATTGGGTGTATGATGTACAAAATTTTAAATAATTTGGCACCCTCTTACCTTAGTGATCTTTTTCTTGAAATAAGTTCTGTCCATTCTGTAAATACACGTAAAAGCAAAGCTGGTAATCTGTACATGCCTGTTTTAATACAGACTATGGTAAAAGTACATTTGGATATAAAGGATATATCACTTGCAATGTTATATCACAAGATATTCGAGATGCAAACGATTTCATGTCTTTCAAATCAGCTTTTAAAAAAGATCTGAAATTATGTTAGCGTATCTTGCCATTCATATTCCAGTATCACCATCACACTATATTTTAGGTCGTCCGATGAAATCGGAAAGACCCTATGGCAGCATGATTTGTATGTGTGTGCATGGACGTAGTGTGTGTGAACTTTCCAGAGCTCATTGTGGGGCTATTTGCAAGTACAGAGTTACATTGTGGGTGTATTTTGCATAGTGGGCGCATGTGGTCCAGTGGATATGACAGCCGACTCATGATCCAACTGTTGTGTGTTCGAGCCCCGCTCTGGCCAATGTGTTGTGCACTCGGGCAAGGCACTATACCTCACTTGCTTGGTCGACCCAAGCGATATTCGGGTAGCTATTATGGGGAATATTACAATCTAAGTGCTGATATGATCGTGCGCTTGGTCAGCTGCCGGCCTAGGTGGAGCGAAATGATTGTGACGATTTCCTGACGGCAGCGTAATAATAATAGGCAACAGGGCTGTGATCTTGATGAAATGGCGCTTTATAAAAGCCAATGTATTATATTATTATTATTAGTGGGGGTACCCTCACGGTGAAGTGTTTTAAAACGGTCTAAAGTGAGCTTAAAGGCGCATTTCGTGATTTCAGCACCTTCTGTTTTATCCATTGATCACTAGACATCTTTGAGGAAAGCTTATTCTCAAAATCTGAGCCCATCCCGATCTTGTGGTTTTGTGTTATGAGCAATTGCTCGTTTCCCACGGTCCCATAGGCTACTGTGCTGTAATTTCTGTCCGTTTACGGACAGAAAATACAAATTGCGAATTTCTTACAGATGCGACCGAATTTGCACGTAAGATTGTCGGTATGTGTGTGTGTGTGTTTGTGTGTTTGTTTGTATGTACTTACAAGAGATACATTGTGGGAGTATTTTTAAGTATAAAGAGACATTGTGGGAGAATTTTTACATTGTGGGTGTATTTTTCTTCATTGTGGGAGTATTTTTACTAGAGTTACTATGTTACGAATTGTCCTATAACGGAATAAACTGTAATCTAGTATTGAGGTTTATCCGTAAAAGAGTAGAAAAGAGGATTTTTCTAGTTTAGTAACTATATAGGCATGCGGTGCAATCCTCTTGGCTAAGAAAAGTGAGAAAAACTAGAAAAAAAAATGAAAAAAAACTGAAAAAATTTAAAAAAATGTCTAAAAAAGTGTCTTTTTAAGAGAAAAATGTCAAAACTATATAGGTTTGAAATTCTTCCTTATATAGTTTTGAAAAAGTGTATTTTTTCTGAAAAAAATTCTAAAAAAGTGTCTTTTTAAGACATTTTTCAGTAAAACTCCCACAATGTAGCTCTTGTAAGGATGTCTGTGTGTGTGTGTGTGTGTATGCTGAGTGTGTGTGTGTGTATGCTGAGTGTGTGTGTGTGTGTGTGAGCTTGTGTGTATGCTGAGTGTGTGTATGTGTGTCTGTGTGGCCGTGTGTGTCGCAGGATCTATGTGGGGTAACGGTTGTGGTGGTCTGGGTCATTTGGGGGGTCACTTGGTCTCAAAGCCATATAATCGGATGAGCTATTTGGGACTGCTGTCCCTATCTTTTTTTTTAAATTTACGATTTACGATTTCAGTAAATGTCTTAGCAATAATATAATTATATTAAACTATATTTCTGTATGAATTTTCTATTCTTAATGAAAATCAAATTATGTTTATATCATATCTTTTATCCATCTTAACTTTTAAAATCATTGTTGTTTTTCAGATTGCCTGTGTATCTGTGTATTTATATTTAATATATTATTTTAAAGTGTATCTTACTATAAATTTTATGTATTAGCAGGCCGTGCCGAAAATCATTTTTTTGTTGTGTAGGTTACCCTGTTGAAATATTGTGTGCAATAAATAAATAAAAATTTGGTGATTTGAGCTTGTATATTGTTCTATTTCATCTGTGAGAGTTTTAAATGTGAAAGTTGCCTTTTTCCATAGACTACCCTCTGTATAAATGAGTTAGTGGTGTATAACCTTTAGGTAAACCAACATCATATCCTCTAATCAGTGCAAAATAACTGAGGTGTGCCAATTATCAGGGACTCTGAGGCCGGTTTTTATCAGGCAAGTGAAAATGCAGTTTCGCGAAGATTCTATGGGTTCAAATCATGGGCTTGGCTACTGTTGTGCACTAAAGAGAAAATTTCAGGTGCTCCAACCACATCCAAATTGTTCGGGTTCGATTCCTGTGCATTGTAGCTACATGACACGAGACCATGGATGAAAATGGTGGCAGCAAAAAGCATTCCTTGTTACAGAGAACAAAATGTACAATGGCACTCAGTGCAGCAGAAGTGTTCGGAGATTTCGTCAACAATACCCAGACGTACGCTCGCCTTCACGTGGTGCCGTTTACATAAACGTTGAGAACTGGAATAAGTCTAAATCTTAACAAGGAACGGTGGAACTTGAAGGCCTGCTGCCAATAACCAAGCAGTCAGTGACCACCTGCAAAGCAGAGATCGAAGAGTTCACTGTCGTCAAAATGGATTGAGAATTTCACGTCTAGACCTACAATTCCACTCCCATCAGATGATAAGACATCATTTACAGCCCCAAGACTATCAACGTGTACTTTCTGCTAGTGGCTCAGAAACCGCCGTCCATGATTCCTGGAGGACCTTATCATTGGAGATGAAGCTGGTGTTGCTTTAAACACGGTGTTGCTTTAAACACCTCTATGAATACTCACAATGTACGAGAGTATGCACCAAGAGGGCAGCCTCCTCTTGATTTTGACTATCAACGGAATGATGACAGAAGGGAATTTACTGTTTGGGTTGGTGTTACTGACACAGGAACAATCATTGGCCCAATGGAGATCATCAATGGAGATCAATACCTCCAGATGATTAATGATAACATTATATCATTCATTAGACAGTTTTTTATGAAGAGAAGTGGACAGTTTCATTATCCTTGGTGGACACAGGAGAGTGCCCTCCACACAGGAGTAGAACTGTAAGAAGACGTCTTGCAGAACTTTTCAGCAATCGTGTCATTTCATTGAACCACCAGGTGAAACGGCCCCAGGTCTCCTTATAATACGCATCCTAATTGTTCTTATGGGCCATCTGAAATTAAAAATTTTTGTAAGTCCTCCAGAGAATCTTGATGAACTGGAAAGACGGATTACCGAAGTTGACACACCCAGGCAGGCCAGCGCTACTGTCAGACACGCTGTTAATGCCATGATCACAAGAGCAGAGGTCCGCAATTGGTGTACACGTCGATGACTGAATAACCGTATAGGCCATGATACGTTCGTGATTTAACGATCTTTTCGTGCTCCAGCGCTGGGGATCACTTACTTCCTTCACTAAAAAATTTAAAAATATTATGTAAACCAGGAAAAGCTGTATCCCCAAATGAAAAAAGTGCACATTATTTAGAAAAATGAATAAAATGCCAACTCAATTTACTCCCAGAATGTCAGTGACCAATATGTACACGTAAACTCAAGCCAACAATAGAGCTAATGATATTCAACAATCAACCTAAACACACTTCAGATCTCTTCTCAACAGGGATATATGCAGGTCCATTGTTACTGCCTACACTGTTGAAAAGATTTTAAGCTATATCAGGTGTTATGACTTCGCCGCATTGAGTTTCTAGTATCTGTTCATACTTAAAGGGCAACATACTCCCCTCGCTCATGATTTTTAAAATGTAGGTCGCTGAATACAATTTCCTTTCCTTGTTAAATTGAATAGACTAGGGTTTTAAAGACAATAGCTTGCGGATCTAGGTTATGCCAAATTTAGGTCAGTCCTTGCCAGGGGCTTTTCTTTCATGAATTTGGTCCCTTTACATTTCTTTTTTTCGAAAAAAAATATTAATCATATGGCAAATAATGCCCACCCAGTAGATCTCAAGATGTCTTTTATCGCGAACTAGGAGAACTTGGCCATGCGGCAAGGACAATCATTCGAAGTCTATTCACCTGCGTGCACATTAACAAAGACCAGATGTAAAAGAATTTGAAGTGTTTTCCCGGCCGTTTGAATATCATTAGTCCATTGTTCGCTTGAGCATGTTGAGGTTATGGTATATCCTTGGCACTGAATTCTGAAATAAATTGAGTTGACATTTTATTTTCATTTTTCTAATACTGGTCACGTCTTTTCATGTGGGGACCACAGATTTTCGTGGTTAAGATAATATTGTTTAATTATTCGTGAAAGGAAATAAGTAATCCCCAGCCTGGAGCGCGAAAATTTAAATAAAAGGCCAACATTGTATTATGTACCATGGCCTAGTAAGTACTGAAACAAAAGGGGTTCAACACCTTTTTTTTTTTTTATTGACATGAGTTCGCGCAAACTGACATTTCACGTTTTACAAAAAATAGTATAAAATCCTGAATAATTGCTTACACTTCAATGATCTGCAAATTGTATGAGTAAAGATGTTGGTTTACCCAATACTACAGCATGATGTAAATAACCTTTCATTTTAATTTTAAGCAGTGGATTAGATTAATTGTAAGCATTTTGTAACATCGCTTGCTTCTATGGTTGTGTACCTCCGTTTTTTTTTTTTTTTTTTTTTTTTTTGCAGGGGATCCGAAGAGAATGTGCAAAATTAGTTACCCTAGCCATGACAAAGCACGACCAAGCTGATCTCACAAGAGTGTTCAATGGGTTTAAGTCCGAATGATAGCAGGGTCGTTCAATCTTCCACTTCCGAACATGGAAAAGTAGTACTGATGATTCTGGCTATTGGAGGGGCCGAAAGCTGTCATCTTGGAAGACAGGAATTGCAACGGGCTCAAAGTTAACATTCTGATAGTTCATTGTCTGGTCTTGCCTGCCATCAATACTCCGCCCCTTACATTATGCTGTCCCCACCACAAGCTTTCCACTCAGTCAATGCAGGCAATCGGAGCGTATCGCTTTTTTTCAAACATTAACTTGGCCGTCCAAACTTCTTAAACAAAAACTCGCCTCGTCACTAAACATGATATTAACGTTACCGATTTTCAAAGTTCCATTGAAGTCTAGCCGAGCCAGAAGATGAAGAGCCGTCACTTTGGGTCTTCGCAACTCTTGAGCTCGATGATGGGTTGCGTGAAATTTGTTTCACGGATTTCGGATAGTCTGATTCGAAAGACAAGCCTGCCATGTCCTCTTGAATCATTCTTGGCGATGTCTAGCAGTCAATACGCGGTTTCGAAGCGTTGAAAGAGTTATGAATCGATCTTCTTTCTGCTGCTGTTATCTTTCTGGAGCATCCATTTCTTGGCCTTTCCTTGACATTGCCTGTTGAAATCACGAAACCTTTGTTCATGTTTGGATATCATGCTTTCACTCACTCAGCTTCAGGTTGGCCGATAGCACGAGGTTTATCCAAGTCGGAATAATCTGACCATGATGGTTATTGGATTGAGCAACAAATAACCATTTTGATGAAGTGACCAGCAAGAAAGTTCAATTTATCCATGTTGAGAAAAGTTGTGCAGAAATGTCCTCACACTTTCGTATTCATAAAACTCGAATGCAGTAAAAATTCATTCATTCATTCACCCATTCATTGATTCATCCTATAGCAACAGAATCAATAGGAATAGCACAGATACTGGTCAATTTCACTTTAATTCTTCTGGAGACCCACCTGTAAATAAAGTAGAGTTACTTAGGCCCATGATATACTTCCAATTGCAGCGAGCGATTGGCGTGCGCAATACCGAATTCTGACCCAAGATCAAGTGTTACGCATGCTCACGCGCAGAAATCGTTCGCTGCGACTGGAAGTATATCATGGACTTTAGTCTTGAAGGAGGCGATCGTTACAAAAGTTGTGTCATTTTAGACAGTAGGAAATTTATTTCATATTTCATTTCATATTCATATTTATAGGTCTATCAACATTATTTCTATACAGGTACTGGACAATAGAACATGATTAATATATAAATGAAATACAAATATAACATGATATTTTTATCTGTACATAAATAAAGTTTACTGGACGAGGACACTGCAAAACGCAGAGCGTGTTTAAACGCAATGCCCTCATTCAGAGAAAAAAACAAAAACAATTATGGCATGGTATGGATGTTAACATGGACCTTAATAACAAAGTAAATTTTGAGAGAATGGAAATGGCAGAAACATTATATCAAGAACATGAGAATAAAACTTTACAGTGGGTAGATCTATATGCAGTCATCTTAAAGCAAATACAGTTACGAGACAGGGACACAACAAAGACAGACAGGTTAGGACAAGGAGGGGGAGGGATGACAGCAATGCTAAAAGGGAAACAGGACAGCGATACGGAATTATTATACACATGATAAAGATCACAAAATTCAATCTACATGGTAGGAACTGAGAAGAAACCGTTTGAACCGTTGTTTGAATGATGAGAGTGAGGGACTATTTTTTAAAGTGACATCTAAGCCGTTCCAAAATAGTGCGCCTTGGGTTTTAATGGTATTCTCTGCTCGTTTTGTGTTGGTAGGGTTGATTTGAAAGTCCGAAGCATTGCGAGTGTTGTATGAATGGATCTGATAATTTCTTTTGAAGAAACTGGGTTCAATTAGGCCTGAAGGAAGTAAATTGTGATGGAATTTGTACATGAAAGTACCTAGTTGGAAAAGATAGATATCAGAAAGTTTTAATATGTTCATTGAGTCGAATAATGGGTCTGTGTGTGCCAGCCATAAGGAATTAGTACAAGTGCGAATTGCCCTTTTTTGTAAAAGGGAAATAGAGAGTTGAGATGTGTATTATTTTTGTCTGCCCAGACAATTGCACAATAATTTAGATAAGTGAGAATAAAAGTATTGTATAGGGTACGAAGAGAATTTAGAGAAGATAAGAACGAACTTTGCGGATGATGCCATTATATTTAGAAATAATTTTTGAGATGTGGGCAGTGTCGGAGTGCCAAGAAAGGTTGTTATCAATAAGTACGCCAAGAAACTTAGTGGCGTTTACCTCACTGATGTTGTTATTGTCGATTTGTATTTTTACATTAGTATCTGGTCTTGTACTATGTTTGTTTTTGAAGATCATGAAATTTGTTTTAGCTATATTTAGAGACAGCTTATTATGTTTGAACCAATTAGAAATAATGGAATGTTCATTGTTAACCGTGGTTTCGAGTGTATCGAGGTCTTCGTGTGAAAAAAGAATGTTAGTGTCATCCGCAAATAATAATGTATAATGAGGAAGGCTGGAACAAAGAGGAAGATCATTGATGTACAATAAGAAGAGAAGTGGACCTAATATGGAGCCTTGATGTACACCACAGATGATGTTAGAAGGCGAGGAGGATTTACCATTATATGTGACAAATTGTTTGCTATCAGATAAGTAATTGGATATTCAACGATTTGCAAGACCCCTTATGCCATAAAGGCTTAACTTATTTATAAGGATGGAGTGGTTTAATGTATCGAAATCCTTGCTTAAATCAAGAAAGATACCAATTGAATAAAGCTTGTTATCCAAGTCCTCTGATACTTTGGTGTAGAAGTCATTTATGGCCATATCGGTGGTCCTCTTGGGGCGAAATCCAAACTGGATGGAACAAAGAATGTTATGTTTGGAAATAAAATTTAAAATTCTGTTATACATTATCTTTTCCAAGACCTTCGAAAGAGTTGGAAGTATAGAAATAGGCCTATAGTTGTTAAATAGATGGGATTCGCCGGCTTTGAATACAGGAGTGACCTTGGCGATTTTGAGCTTTGAAGGAACGTAGAACAACACCAGTTGATAAAGATCGATTGCAAATATGTACAAGAATTGAATTTATTTCAGGTAACACAGCCTTAAGGATTATTATTTTTAATTTTATTACAAGTTTATCAATTTCGTCTGATGAAGTTGGGTAAAGAAAAACACTACTTGTTGTGTTGATAGGCTTAACAGGGGATTAAAATTAGGATCAGCTGGTGGTATTTATCGGCAAGAGAAGATCCAATTTTCGTGAAAAATTCCTTGAAGTGGGAGGCAATAGCAGCAGAATCAGTTACCTTCTTACCATCTTTATCAAGGAAAAAATCGGGAAGTTTTTGCTGTTTATTCCTTCCAAGAAGGTTGTCAAGGGTTCCCCACATTATTTTCATATTATGTTTATGAGATTCAATTTCAGAGGACATGTGTGACTTTTTGAGGACCGGAGTAATTGGTTAAGGTAATTTCTATATTTAGTGTAAGTGATCCGATTGGCCTCATTTGGTTGTTTACAAAGCTTTCTATATAATTTATCTTTAGTTTGTGTTGATTTAATTAGACCTTTCGTGATCCAAGGCTTAATTGGGGTATTACGCTTAGATAATCTAGTCTTAACAATGGGGAATGGATATTGAGGAGATTGGTGATTCAGAATCGTCATCATGTTGTGCGAAATCCCAGTTAACTATGGAGAGAGAGCATTCTTGAGACCCTTTATGTTATCTGGTTTTAATTGCCTGCGTTCGATAAATTGAGGATGAGATTTATCGGTAATGATGACACCAGATTTGATTACCTGTAAGATATCATTGGAGAAAATGTTGTCAAGTAATGCATCTTTTCTAGTAGGCCTATCAATACAAGGGAAGAAATTGTTTGAATAAATCAAGTTGATGAAATTGTTGACTTTGGGTCTACTATCACATTTCAAGAGGTCAAGATTAAAGTCGCCCATGATGTAGCATTGCTTTTTCTCATTTGATACCGTGATCAATGTTTTTTTTTTTTCAAGTTGAGTCATAAAGTCATAAAAAACAACATATTCTGGCTTATAAATAATACATATGATGGTTTTGTATGGATGGGTTATAAATATTCGAATCACAGTCAGTACAGTCTAATTTGAGATCAGTTCTGAGAATATAATTAATGTTTGTATTAATAAATAATGAGGCTCCTCCACCTTTCCTGTCGGACCGTATACAATTTTCCGCGTTGTAACCAACAAGATTGGCTTCGGAACTATCATTGAACCATGATTCAGTAAAACCATAAATATCAAAGCGATGGTTGAGTGCGTAGAAATAGTAATTGAACTACCATTCTTATTTAGACTACGGCTATTATGATGAATTAGTGATAAACCGGATTTTTCAAAGTGGGTGAATTAAAATTGGCATTGTCAAAATAGGAACAATCATAAGAAAAGTTGTGGTCAGATCATCATTAAATGTTCATGGGGTAGGTTTGTTGTTTGTTTTCATTTTTCAAAAATAAGTATAAATGCTGTTAACAACTGCTTCTGAGAGATAGACTAACTGTTTTCATTTGTGCCTTCTTGCAATTAAGGAATTGCCGTTTTGCATACAAATTTTAAAATGACAGTATGAAAATCAAATCTGAATATCTGAATTATATCATATATTTGCTGCTGTAAAAATAATAAATTGCGTCATGTCTATTTATGAGATAATGTTTGATGTAAAGAGCAATCAATTTTTAAAGTTCATTTACAGGTAGCATACCGCTCTATATTTCTACATACGTTGCATAGTTTGACACCATAGAATTTGTATCTTAAGTTTGCCATCAGTATATATACAGATCGCGCCGCTGTTTATAATTTTCAGGACATTGTATTTCTAGAACTATCACCGTGACCCGCGCGATCAGTTGTGACCCCAGCTTCCGAGTGTGCGTGTTATTAAAAAATAACAAGCTCTAGAGCTGTTATTAAAAATAGCACAACAAAAGACGTTAGCACAAGAAGTGTCAGATAAGACACTCAGTCAAGGTATCATAAAACCAATAATAAGGGGTAAATTTTTTAAAATGTTCCGATTGTGTTGAAAGCACACCATGATGCCTGTCTGGTTACAAGGATTCCAAAAAGGTATAGTTTATACTACGTGTGACTTATAGTTTAGGAATTATGGGGTAAAAACAGTAAACATGGTAAAAAAGTCAATTTTGGTTTGTACAGGGGTCAAAAATTAAAAGTTGCTCCAATTGTTGTAAAATGTGGTTCAAATTGTTGGTTTTAGCTCATAGAATGAAATTTGGGAATAGTTTTGACTATCTTACGTGTCTGGTTATTAACCAAAATGGCGAATAAAGTCAACGGCTATTGGCAGCTATTGGATTCTATTGACCTGTGACCTATTTTGTTGGATAACGTGAACACTAAGCATAACAGATAAGGCAAACTATTCCTTATTTCAATACTTTAAGCTAGGGAAACAATTTGCACCACATATTAACTGAATCAAAGCAACTTTTAACTTTTGACCCATGTACACGCCAAAATTGACTTTTTCACCATTTTTACAGTTTTTACCCCATAACTCCGGAACTATAAGCCATAGATAGTGTAAACGATATCTTTTTGGAATCCTTGTGACCAGACAAACACCACGGTGTGCTTTTAACACATTCAGACCATTTTAAAGTTTGACCCCTGTTTAACCTTGAAACCCAAGCTGGGGGCCATTAAGGGGGGTTGCCAAGTGCTTCCATCAATTTTATGGATTATCAATACCTAAAGTACTTGTGTGCAAAAATTCACAATTTTATCCGGAAGCGCACACTCTTACACTACAGTCCCCTGCTAAAGGTGAATGCAACCACGTTGAGAGATATTTACAAAAGGTCAATTACCATTTCCACATTACCACAACTCTGCGGTGGTAAGTGCATTTATTGTAAGAATCAACAACAAAGTAAATTATACCAAAATAACGTATTATCAAAAGACAAATTTGGAGAGTAAGACCCGGAGAAGCGAAACGAGACATTTTGTGGTGGACAAAAAATAACGATAGCACGATATATGGATGGGTGAGCCACAACTAATGTATAAAAGATAAAAGAAAATGTGGACATAATATAACATATGGTAATAATGCTTGTCCGAGTCATACTCATACTATGTGGTAGCATTAGGAACAGAGACAACAATATATAATTAAAAACAACAGAATATTTTACACCAAATAACTGAAATTTAAGTGAATAGATTATTTAAACTGAGGGATGTAATCGACATATTCATTTTAAATAAGAACATGGAGGAAATAGGATTCCAAAATTTGAGTTCAAGTTTAAGGTAAAGTCAGGTTACAACTTACAAGTTGTCTAAATCTTGTGTTGAAGAAATTATGTCTCCTTGTCAGTATTGGTTAGGACATAGACGGTTCCATCCCTACTCCACGCAGAATTAACAGAAGTATGTGAGTTAGCTGCCTTGAGTAGAATCATTCTCTTCTTGTTGAGATTGTCAGTGATAACTAGTCCAGTAGATTTAAGGCGTCTCTTGGATCTAAAGACTTCTGCGCGTGTTGCGTATCTTGCGATTGTAGATTGAGTTTTACCTTTAGGCCCGAGCCTATGAGATCTATCGAGATCTTCCTTGGATATGGATAGCCTCAGGAAGAATTTAGTTAATCCACTGACAAATAAAAGAACACAAAAGAGGTCTGAAATAAATGACAACTTTTTGAGTTATTTTAAAATTATTTCAAAATATTATGTTTTATATTTGTCCAATAAATTCTGATTTCCACTAACTAGAACGACAAGCGTGTCACGTTGTATACATCATAGCGAAACATTGAGCAGTAGGGTTACAGCATAGACATAACTATTTTAAACAAATAATTTAACATTAAGATTGCTACAAATATATCGATTTACATGGTACAACCCTGCTTTGGAAATTTTGAAAAGTTATAACTGCTCAGTTACTGGTCTTCTGCCTCTCACAAAAAATTAGGAAAAACAAGCCAACTAAATTCTTCCTGAACGACCGATCCCTAGCGATATAAACAAGAATATTCATCCAGTAATTACACTGGTATATGCACATACATGTTACTTCAATAACAGGTGATCTTCTCCCTGTTGCTAGACTGTACCCCAGTCTCGGCTCTGTCTCTGGGTTTAGAGCGCACTTGGTTAAAAGATAATGCTAAACTCAAAACTTGAGGACTTTTCAGCTTAACACCCCCTAGCTGTACAGCCCTGCCAACCAACTTGTCCACAGAACGTGAATTGCATAGGGCTCCTGGAATTAACACTAGGTAGTGAGTAGTTGAAGAGTCTAGTGTAAATTTCAGTCGCTTAGCGTTTTCATCACCGTGGACCCGAGGGAGGGTCTAACTGTTGCAAACATATATGCACTATTAACGCACATTGGTAACGAAGTAATAACCGATGCGAGCGTAACAATGAGGAAGGTTGTCATAGCCTTGTTTTCTTTAAAACTATACCGGTGCTTTCTCCTTCTGACATCTGTTGATCCGTTAAAAGTTAAAATTAAACTCTTATTTCAACACGAAATATCGATTTAAAAATATGATTTTGTTTTCATAAATATGCAATACACTGACAGTGTTCAATAACAACATGAGCTCTCCATTTTTTAATGAAAGTTTATTTGTCCTGGTTTCCTTTTATAAGGTGTAGTTTGTTACGTTTAGTAACATTGGCTATGGAATAATTCCTGTGTTGCTAAGATACAACGTGCACAACAAAATAACAAGAACAAAAAACGAAAAAACAAGAAAAACAATGTCAAACTGCATCCAACCAATTTCTCCGACACTGCTTTTTAAATTGCTATATATGTCCAATGTTGTAGGCGTATACGTAGTTATAATCAAAGTTAAAATTAAACTCTCGTTTCAACACGAAATATCGATTTAAAAATATGATTTTGTTGGTCATAAATATGTAATACACTAACAGTGTTCAATAACAACACGTGCTCTCCATTTTTAATTAAAGTTTATTTGTCCTGATTTCCTTTTATAAAGTGTAGTTTGTTACGTTTAATAACATCTACCAAAAAGACGTTGGCAACGTAAAAAGCCACCAAGTTTTTAAAAGAGCACGAGCCATATAAAGTTTATAAATGTAAAGTGAGCACCAAGTATACTCAAGTGCGTCTGCCCCATTGGCAAACTTGATCCCATTCTTCTATTCCGATTTTTTAGAACATTCATGGTAATTATATAAAGCAACCATCATCATCAGATCAAATTGTTGATTTAAATAATTCCAAAAAAAACTGCACTTGTTCTTGCTTAAGGTTATATTGGCAGTGAGTTTGGAATTAGTACACTCGCTCTGTCAAAAAAGAGATCACCAAACTTCCAAAGTTTCCACTCTCTCTCTCTCTTAAAAAACCTAGCTTTGAGTATACAATCAAATATATAATCATCGAAACCAAACTACTGATCCAAAAGAACAATATCAATAATCCAGCTCGTTTAACCGTAAGGTACTTCAGCGATTTTAATGGAAACTTGATTGATAAAATAGCGATATAAGTTAATGCAGATAAGCGACAAAATGGACGCAACGCTGAAGAGAAATGTGCCGCATCCGCTAAACACGCACAGCCAATATGTTGTGTTATTTTTGGTTTTGGCTTTTGGGTACGATCTTACATCAATGCTACGTAGGTAGTACTCTCAAATTGTGGTATCACTTTTTCAATAGGGGCCAATTTAAGTTTACACAGGGGTCAAATTTTTAAAATGCTCCAATCATGTTGAAATGTATGTCATATTGTCCGTCTAGTCATATTTTGGATACGAAGGAATACAAAAGCCTCCTCTCCCAAGTAATCGTCGCTGTCCAAAACTTTTCCTCTGGTGACACGATGGGTTGAATCTATTATAACTACCTTTCAGTACCTCTATGGTTCGGCAATCATAGTAATGGATAAAGCACTGCCCTTCAGTAGCCCTTCAATAGCTGTAAACATTTATATACATCTAAACATACTGTTTTAATTAGGACCACGAACCTATTTGTTTAAGTGTATGGGACTAACGATAATTACCTGCATGCTGGGTAAGTGTAATATGACAATAAAAGTATTAAATATTAAAGAGACACTGGCACATTTGAAAAATAGTGCGCCCTCAAGATTATTCAAAATTGATATTTTTGCATGGTGTAAAGCCTTTATATACATTAGCCCTCACCTGAAATTATTAAGACCAAATCAGCGTCCTTATGGGTAAACAGAACAATTTTATCATTAATGTCGCCGGCGACATTAATTCAGCAGACGACGGTAATGGCGTTTAACACAAGAAAACGCACATCGTATGCATGTTTCACACGGCATGAACGCTGTTTAACCGGTCTTTGACCTTTGTGGTTTTAATATCAATGAGTACGAGTCTATGATATTCATGTAATATGTGATGTGATCTGCGAAAACCCGCAACGTGTCGCACAGGACTGTTTCGAAAAAAATAAAGAAAATCGTTTAAAATCTGAAGGGTCATTCATACTTGTATCGCGTCTTCAGGCGATATATCGATCACTTTCTGCTGCAACTCAGCCTAACTGTGTAGTATTAGGCAATCACAATAGGTCGTGATAGCTGAAAGCGCCCCCATAGCACATTCGGGTCTCGGCTGAATCTAAATAAACACTGACTGTATGATCGCGTGTTACTTCTCCAATAATATATGGTGACAGCACGTGATAAACTCTCAAGAAAATGGCTGAAGCAGAAACAGCACGAAATATTTTACTCCCGGAGAAGTTTCACGGCTCCACTGGACCAAAACAAATATTATGGCCCAAATTTATACGTCCATTCGAGCGCTATCATACGCGACAATCGTCTGGCCTTGTAAACAAATCGCCACGCGGGAGCAAGTCGATGAGTGCCAATGCGCCGATGACATTCTCGCCACTTTGGATGAAACAATTAACTGCTACATACGACGAGATTAAGGCTGCATTAGATAGATATTATGCAGAACATTATGGTGGAAAGAGCACAATTCAACAAACGTCATCAGATGCCTGGAGAACGAGTTGATGCTTTCATTTATTACTTGTATCGATTAGGCCAAAAAAATGTTTGAATGTCCATAGATGCCTCTGACAGAATAGGGCGGTTGGTCGGATTTTTTTTGTTTTTGTTCAGCCACGTAGTTACATTCAGATTGAGGTAGGCCTATAATAATTAAAACAATGCAATTTCAATGAACATTTTCAACATGAATGACAAAGCCTCAAAGGAAACCTGTTCATTGTTTACAAGGCTGTGTGAGTGCGTACTTGACTGGCATACCGTATATCGAATGTGGTTGAACACGGACACGGAACGAACAAACTTCTTCGTAACAATTGCAAATGAAGAACGCCGTCGTTACTCTCATTACTGAATGGTGACGTCATATTTGTGATACAGCTTGGGGAGATTTCGGAAATTCTGCAATGTGTGTTCATGACGTTCGAGAGACTTCTTAGACCTCAGGTGGTCAAAATTACAAGCGCAATGATAATGGGAAAATCCAGGATGGTCTCGGCTATTGGAAGCTGAAAACAGAATTCAATTCAGACTTTCCGCTGGCTTGATCGAGCGCTATAGATAACCGAAAGTCTTATGGTTATTTGCATATATAGGAATGTACTACACATGCGCGAATTTCCGTCGGTGACTAGAATCTTTTATACAGGCTTCAATAGAGTAGGTTTGATTGTGCACCGGTGCAATAGTATAAGCGTTGCTACGGCGTCGCACCAGCGACTACCCCCATCCCCCCCCCCCCCCTTTGACAGTCTTTTAACAAGACCTGCACTCTTGAGAACTTGTCTATATCGCAAATATCATGGAACAACTCCAAGTTTTTATTTATGTTAGCTCTCATCTTGGGTCCCACAACGTGTGTTAGACTCAGTTCTCAATCCCTATCATACTGATATAGGCACTATAGCCCCCCCCCCCCCCCCCCCCCCCCCACCCGCCAATATCTGTTCACAGACCATAGTAGAGATCAATGGCCACATCATATATACATACACTATGGAAAGTGGGCCTGAGCATACCGCCAGTGAGAAAATATTGCGAATTGCGCTTCAAGGACGACGATCTGGCAGACAACACTTTTTGAAGTAGTTTGTGAGACATACCAAGGTATTATCATATTTTCAGCAGATTTTGGCACACTTTTGATCCATTTTTCTGAGTTAGTTTCAATTTCTTTTATTTGTTAATTTTTTTACTCAAAAATTAAAAAACAAACTTAAAAAAAGGAAAAACGGTAGGGACGATACGGTATACGGTCGATCGGATGATAGTGTGGTTTGGTATGTCAATGAAACAGTTCCCGTAGGATTTTGGTGCTAAAGTTGAATTTTCTTGCTGTTTTTCATTCAATAGGGACCAGACAGTCAGAAAATGATGGGGTGCAAATTTTCGGACTGCGGGGGGAAATGTTACTACAGGGAAAAATTTTAAATCGAGTCAAATTGGGTTTAATGTAAATTAACACTTAACTGCATAAGGGGGGTTCCTAGGTACCCATTTTTTTGTTTTTCAGCTTGCAATTTTTCACGCTGCAATTATTTGGTTCATATTTTTTTGTATTCGTCTAACTATTAGTTGCGCTTGCATTGCTGCAAAAAAATCAAATTAGTGCTGCAGCAAGAGCCCGAAAAACCCTCTATTTTTCGAGTAACCGGTGACCTAATTTGAACAAAGTGCATCATATATCAAAATGAAGCTTGAAATCTCAGGAATCCGAAACTGCATGATGCAAA
The DNA here is from genome assembly GCA_023653785.1 of Ophioderma brevispina. Lineage (NCBI taxonomy): Eukaryota > Metazoa > Echinodermata > Ophiuroidea > Amphilepidida > Ophiodermatidae > Ophioderma > Ophioderma brevispina. The sequence continues at coordinate 40,369 of JAMKCH010003877.1, forward strand.
AAATATAAACGTGTACAAGTTGAGTTATGAGGGGGGAAAGGACCCCCTATGAAAATCACCAATAAATGAAATTGACACTGGTATGCATCTACATTATAGTACAACTTCCAATGCTTTGCGTTCATAGGCGATGTGTTTTTATTAGCACCTATCATGATTATGTAGCTAATACCATTTATTAAGTTCATAAATAATTCTAAAGTAATGTAGATCACCATGAAGGATGGGGGGTGTACCGGGTAAATCCACAAAAATTAGATCTATACCATCTATCCATGGTGATGTGACTACAACCTCTGGCTTATTTTCTCCCAGGAATTACAATGCTTAACTATATTTTTAAGTGATCTAAGATATTCCATTTATCATTTTCATAACATTTGCACAAATTTAAGCTAAATGATTACCGGGAGGGTGGGTAGGCGGAGAGTGCATCAAAGTTGGGGGGTTATTGGAGTGAAACTGTCTATATGTATTTCATTGTGTAAAGTTGGAGGATTAAAGTAAATCATCATATAAATGTTACATTAGTTATAATAATATTTTCCTCTCATTCTTCTCAAAAAAAAAAAAAAAAAAAAACGGGGGGGGGGGGGGTATTGCCACCCCAGAGAGCTTTAACCGGGAAAGAGCTTGCCTCAAAAAGAAAGAAATGTGCCTCAAAAATCGGCAAATTACCTCTTCTGACAAGTGATCCATGTTACGCCCCTATTACACGGGAGTTGTTTTTCTGCACGTTTTCAATCGTGAAAAAGATTTTGGAATTATTGTTTGTAATTGTCTAACCTATCGATGCGTTTTTTTTTTATTAAAAAAATAAAATTTCTCGCCGCATTTCGAAAGCAAGGATTAGACACTATTTTCAAGGTAGCTCATTTATACTGCACTTTGGCCTTGTCTTATGACCCCTCAAAGTTGTCTCCTTGGGAGACCCCTTTGCTACCAACGTGAGTGAAAACACCTTAGTCACTTAAGTGTTAATTGCTTTGTACTTTTAGCCAAAAATACCAGAACAAGACAAAAACAACAAACAAAAGCAAACAAAAGGACTCCGTTTAACTTGCATGAACTAACCAAGTAATATACTTATATAGGCCTATTGCGAGGGTGTACGTTCAATATGACATCACAGAAGTAAACCTATGGGGAATGGAATGTTGGTACCTTTTTGGCACCACTGAGTAGAAGACACTTAAAACTATTCATTGATACAAAAGTTGCAATCATAGAAGTGGAAAAGTGGGTACAGGGATGTGCGGTATTTCCGTTTTGGTATATGAACGGTCCCTTTTTCTTGAAAATTAGTATAAGAAAGGGTTGCGTTTCTGTTTCAAGTATATTTTACAGTGGTCAATCAGGTACGAAAAATGCTTACAAACCATAAATGTGAAAAATAGTGCTGCCAAAATGGCTCAAAATACATTTTAATTGTTAGCTATCTCTCACCCTCCACCAAAGCAGGCATAAGGATGGGTAGCAAATCTTTATTTTTGGTATATTTTTGGGGTAGTGGTTCAAACACCCGGCCGCACATCCCTACCCAAATCAAAAGTGAGAATCCCCTGGGGGTTTTAGATCATTTTCAATAATTATTAAGGGTTCGTATTATTTATGTACCACTCAAAAGGAATTGTTCTTTCCTGGTTTATATTCCTCTTTTTATAATAAACTTTACCCTCGTCTTAACAAGGGGTGGCTACCACCCCCAGTGAACTTTCCTCCGGCGCGTTAAAATGCCAAAGCTTTTGTAAAAAGCTCATCCTTTCCGGTCATTTAAGCAAAAAAAAAAAAAACATGTGAAGGTACTATCAGGAGTTAGGGTATGCCATCAAAGTTAAGGGTGAGAGGGTTGGTTGCCATCCATTTTTAAACATATTCTGCACAGTATGGCTCTAAAACTCTATGTTTTTGTAATACTAGTCAATTGTCATTATTTAGAGCTGAGAAACCGCATGAACATCCGATATTCCCACCTTTTTAGCGCAAAATTGGATTTTCGCCTATTTTCTGTGGAAAATGCCAATTTGGTCGAATTCGTGGACTGTCTGAGCATTGGTACGCATACTAGGTATGTTAGTACTTATTTTGGTAGCAATAGAAAGAAGACTATATATACCTATGCACTGTTATCAAAATCATAAGCATCGGATGCTTTATAACGAACTCCCGCGGGAGTGGTAACCCCTCCACCTAATAATTTCTGCACGTCGGAGATTCTGGCCCGAAATCATGCTCCAGGACCAGGACCAGTCTTATTATCTCATAAGGCAGCTATTCAATATTTTTCTACTTCAATCCACAACTATGATGTTTTTATTCCAATCTCCAACTCTAAAATACAAATAAAATCATAAACTAAATTTTGTTCCTGGAGTGGGATTCGAACCCACGACCTTTAGATAACAAGACGAGCGCCCACAGACACACGCCACGCAATCCGGGCCGGCAGGAAGTCGTTCTTTTGTAATACTTCAATATAAACATTAACGGAATAAAACGCGCACATAATAATGAACAGCGCCCCTATGAGACGAGTTGAAAATATATGCTCCTGGAGCATGATTTCGGGCCAAAATCTCCAAGAATCATAATTTCTCTGCTAGAAAAGAGTTTAGCAGGGGACTGTAGTGTAAGAGTGTGTGCTTCCGGATAAAATTGTGAATTTTTGCACACAAGTACTTTAGGCATTGATAATCCATAAAATTGATGGAAGCACTTGCCAACCCCCCTTAATGGCCCCCAGCTTGGGTTTCAAGGTTATACAGGGGTCAAAAAATTAAAATGTTCTGAATGTGTTAAAAAGCACACCGTGGTGTTTGTCTGTTCACAAGGATTCTAAAAAGGTATAGTTTACACTATCTATGGCTTATAGTTCCGGAGTTATGAGGTAAAAACTGTAAAAATTGTGAAAAAGTCAATTTTGATGTGTACATGGTCAAAAGTTAAAAGTTGCTTTGATTCAGTTAATATGTGGTGCAAATTGTTTCCCTAGGATTGAAATAAGGAATAGTTTGCCTTTTCTGTTATGCTTAGTTTTCACGTTATCCAACAAAATAGGTCACAGGTCTATAGAATCCAATAGCAGCTGCCAATAGCTGTTGACTTTATTCGCCATTTGGTTAATAACCAGATACGTAAGATAGTCAAAACTATTCCTATAATTCATTCTATGAGCTAAACCAACAATTTAAACCACATTTTATAAAAATTGGAGCAACTTTTAATTTTTGACCCCTGTACAAACCAAAATTGAAATTTTTTAACCATTTTTACAGTTTTTACCCCATAATTCCTAAACTATAAGTCACAGGTAGTATAAACTATACCTTTATGGAATCCTTGTAACCAGACAGACATCATGGTGTGCTTTTCAACACAATCGGAACATTTTAAAAATTTTACCCCTGTGTAACCTTGAAATCCAAGCTGGGGGCCATGAAAGGGGTGTGGCAAGTGCTTCCATCAATTTTTTTGATTATCAATGTATAAAGTACTTGTGTACCAAAATTCACAATTTTATCCGGATTTGCACACTCACATAAGAGCTGTTCACTACAGTCCCCCACTAGTTACGCTGCAGGCCTATTTTACCATTTTCAGCTATGAAAGATGCGCCTCAGGCCTGGCTTATAAATTTACTGAACTAACCATTTCTTAGCTAAGATGGTTGTGTCACAGGTCTACAGATTTACTGAACTAATCATTCCTTATAGGTAAGAGGATTGCACTGCAGGCATATATTTAACTCAACATTTCTTAGCCAAGAGGGTTGCGTCGCAGGTCTATAAATTTACTGAAATAATCATTGCTTTAATAGCTAAAAGGATTGTGCCGCAGGCCTATAAATTTACTGAACTTATTTCTTAGGGAGGATGATTGCGCTGCAGGCCTATATATTTACTGAATTAATCATTTCTTTTACGAGGGTCTGCCGCAAATAGAAAGCTTACACGGCAGGCCTATGGATTTATTGACGGCCTAAAATTTACTGAACTAATCATTTCATGGCTAAGAGGAGTGCACCACAGGCCCATATATTTATTGAACTATAAGCCCCTGAAAGAGGGTAGGACTTGAAGAATAATGGGAATTATGGAGTAAATCATTTCTTATATAGAAGATTGCGCCTCAGGCCTATAAATTTGGGCGACAGGTTATACCATAAAGTCACGCCGTCGCCTCTTGTATTTAGGGTTAGGAGAAAGTCCAGTTATCTAACCCTAACCCTTACCCAGTGGCGCAACCAGGCATTTGCAAATGGGGGGAGAGAAGGGGTGTTGAGGCATTTTGTGAGGGGACTATAGTAGATTTCAAAATAAGCGAGACCTCATTAAAAGTTTTAGGCCTGTCCATTCACCGTGAGAGGTAAGAGGAATTATTTTGATTGCCACAGGTAAAAAAGGTTATGGTACTCATACAATGTGTAGTAATGTAGCTAGTAAATAAATGTTGACCAAAAATCAATTATTTCACATCTGAAGATAGCTTGGATGTTTGAATTGAAGTATCAGGATGAAAACACCAGCAATTATTTCATTAAACGTTATTATTTGAACATAACTTACCTTTGACACTGCAAAATATCATTCCTTATCGCATGGTGAAATAATGCATTTTTATATCAATGCACGCATAACACATCTAAGTTTTTATTTGGCCTTCAAAAATGGGCCAACCTTGTATTAAGAGATTGCCGCAAAGCGGATTTAACATCTCGGCCAACCATGGCATAAGTCATTCTATCATTAATAACAGACCATTGTATAACTGAATGCATCAGATTCCAGTAAACCAATTCTGTACAGGAACTTTTTACCATGGA